>JBBPCX010000028.1:14261539-14277300 GCA_037974365.1 Hydrocynus forskahlii
AGAAGTCTGGCTGGGTTGTAGGGGATCAAATACTTATTTCACTCAATGACATGCAAATCAGTTTATAACTTTTATGTGACATGTTTTCTCTTGATTTTTGGTTGATGTTCTGTCTCTCTCCATAAAAATGAAACTACCTCATTCATTTGAGACTGTTAATTTTTTTGTTAGTCAATAAACTTACAAATTCAGCAGAGGATCAAATAATTATTTCCCCCACTGTAATTATAGTTTACTGTGTTTTTATTCATAGTTTAGCACCTCGTCTCACTGTAAACATGTATATAGCTGAGATGGCAGTAAAGTTCACTTTGACTTTGACTTTTGACTTAGAACCCAAACGACAATGGGAACTTAAACACCGACAGTTACAGGGCCAGGAATATAGGAGCAGCAGAGGAATTTAGGAGTATATGAGGACTGAGGATGGGGTTTAACCACACAGAAAACTGACAGTGAGTCTGGGGAAGGACTGTGGGCAGATGAGGAACTAAGGTTTGACTGGGAGCCTGTAATGCAGAGGCCAAGCGGGTAAAATGTTACAAATATTATGTCCACACTTACAGAAAACAAATCAAATTTCATCATCTCAAAAATGCAGCGTAATGTCCGTTCTGAATTCGACTGGGTAGACTCATGATTAATCTGTTTCATTGTCAGGGGATGTAAAAAACATAAAGGATGTTTTTGTCAAGAAAATAAGACAGTGCACACAACAATCATTACCATATTCAGATCACAAGAACATCGCTTCTTCCACTTACAAACATGATAGAATGTTTAAATAGGCACTATGAGAGAGAAAGTGAGGGGAGGTATTCTGGTGGTTAGGGAGTTGCCCCTGCATTCAGAAGGTTGTGGCTTTGAATCCCAAGATTGCCAGTTGCACCACTAAGGTAGCCTTATGTAAGGTACCTTCATCACACACTGCTCCCCAGGTGCTGCGTTCTGTGCTGTATGTTTACTCGTCACTATATGAGCCACTCTTTACTGTACTATATTGGGCTCCTGACATAGAGTGACATTTACGTTCTGAAGGCTCTCAGGCTTTTTAGTCTGCAGTCTAGCTCAAACTGCATTTAGCAAATGGGTTTAACAGCCACATTGCCTCTCTCCTAACTTCACTGTTTGCTCCTCTCTAGCTTTGTGGCTGGCTCCAACGGGTATGTGTATGAAGGGCGTGGCTGGCTTTGGCAAGGTGCCCATACAAAAGGCCACAACTCCAAAGGTTATGGCGTGTCCTTCATAGGGGACTACACCTCCAGCATCCCGGCCAAGCGCACCATGGACCTAGTGAGACACCAGCTGGCAAAGTGCGCCACAGACGGTGGGAGACTGGTCTCAAACTTCACTCTACATGGCCACAGACAGCTGGTCAGCACCTCCTGCCCTGGAGACGCCCTGTACGGCGAAATCCATGGCTGGAAACACTTTGCGGTAAGAGAAAAAGTCGCAAAACCCAAGTGATGAACTGTATCTCCATTTATTTTCATGTTTTCTGGATGTGACATCAAACTGATTGCAGGTGCTTGTATGTGTGTGTGTGTGTGTGTGTGTGTGTTTGTATGTGTGTGTGTGTTTTCCAGGAGGTTGAGAAATAAGAAAAGAGTCTCCTGGGGATTTTGTAGTCCCGAATAAACCTTATCATCCACAATAACCTGTAACCTGAGTGTTCTTTATTATTTCTTTTATATTATTATAATTACATACAATAGAATTACATTTTATATTGTCACAATTCATTTGTTATTTTTAGTGATCGTTATTACAATGGATCACCACTTCATGAATGGTTGGGCAAGGCAACCATTGCCTCTAAACATCACCTTCATGTTTTAAAGTTCATATGTCATAGTTTTTGAGTCATTGCATTTTTATTTAAAGAGGTCTAGCTGCTTTGGCCTTTTTAAAAGGTTGGAGTGTGATGTTGCTTTGCATAGAGCTACAGTTCTTCACATTAATGCAAGGCAAGTGGCATTTGGCAGTAAAAAAAGCTTTTAAAGGTCATGTTTTTCAACCTAGACCTTACCAAAATCATTATTTTCCATATTTTGTAATTTTCTCACTGATACATTTATAAATACACAATCTACCAAGCTCTGCAGCTTTTCACAGGCTTTTAATAAAGTCCAGTAGAACAGTCATTTATACTTCTATAAACCTCAATAACTCCTCTTTCTGAACGTGTCAGATATGTCTATATGATATGCGTATTCAGATTTTTGGAACAGCTTGCAACTTGTCACAGCTCTCAGTAAGCACCAGCTTTCCTGAAAGCAGTAAGTCAACAGTTGTAGCCCAAAAGTCCTGTAAAGGAAGATGAAGAACCTTCATTCGTTTATATTTCACTCACTGAATGCATTTGTCCTTTTCCAGGCTGTGCCACTCAGTTTTCATAAACTAGTACTACATGACCCACTTACATATCTTACACACCCTTGTAGGAAAAAATATAGAACTTTGGAAATTTGTCCTTCTCTCTGCTTTTACGGATGCAACCAAGATTATGTAAATACTAGACAAAATCAACAAAATCAGGTCTTGATAAAACATTGAAACATCTACTTTCCATACGTTCCCCAAACTGTCATTTTCTTTAATAGTGGATCTCTATTTAAAGTATTTACTCTATATGGATAAAAGTGTTGGGGACTGTAATGGCATTGAATTCAAATACATTTACATTTACAGCTTTTAGCAGATGCTCTTATCCAGAGCAACGTACACTAGTGCTCATCTGTTCTTCAACCTGAAATGCTATATTAAATCAATATCTGCTATTCAGCCAAGTTACTGCCAGCTACGTTACACACTGTAACAACTCTTGTCAAAGAAAAGTCAGAGGTTAAAGCAAAAATAAGGAAGGCATGGAGTTAAGAGGGTAAATACAGAGACTTTCATATGAAGTAGGTCTCCCCATTGCAGCTATAACAGCTTCCACGCTTCTTGGAAGGCTGTCCACAAGATTTTGGAGAGTTTCTGTGGGAATCTGTGCTGACGTTGGACGAGAAGGCCTGTCTCTTAATCTCTGTTCCAGTTCATCCCAAAGGTGTTGGATAGGGTTGAGGTCAGGGCTCTGTGCGGGCCGGTCAACTCATCCAACCATGTCTTTATGGAGCTCGCTTTGTGCACTGGGGTACAGTCATGCTGGAATAGAAAAGGGCCTTCCCCAAACTGTGTCTACCAATTTGGAAGCATGACGTTGTCCAAAATGTGTTGGTATGATGGAGCATTAAGATTCCCCTTTACTGGAAATAAGGGCCCTAGTGCAAACTCTGAAAAACAGATGTGACCCAATACTTTTGTCCATATAGTGTGGGGAATGAGAAATTATGGAACTATGATATTTGCATGGGCTATAGGCAGTTCTTACACATATGACACTTCTAATTTAGGTCTGCCTACTACAACTACTACTAATACTAATAACAATAATCTGAGCCTATTTGACTCTGTCGCCCCCCTCAGGTCATAAAGCTCAACGACCACTTCTGATCACATTAACTTCTTAGACACCGCAGAACTTCCTGCAGTTCCAGACCTGCAGTCCACACTTCTGCAGCTCTTATCATGATTTGCATTGTTTTTCCACACGATTGCTGAATACGAATCCTTAGGAAGTAATAAAAGTTTAGGAGGTTATCAGAAATCAAAGTAAATGATTCTCGACATCACAGTCACATATCACAGCTCTGACCCGTTACATCAGTAACAACAGCCATATTACACATAACACCAGTACTGGGGCTCTGTATGTGGAGATCCAGTACTTGGACTATTATGTTTTCAAATGCACAAAAGAGAAAAAGAAACTGAAGTGACTACAGAAACGAAACTTTTGCTTATTTAAGCTCAATCCTAATGAAATTGGAGCACTGCTGCAATAAGTATCTCTGAATGTGTACAACTACTTTGAATAAACAACACTATATGTAGAAGAATGTAACATGCTGTTTTGTTACTTATATTACGTTTTTATGTTTTTATAATGCCATTGCAGGTGTAGCAGCTTCCACTGTAAGGCTTTCCACGAGAGTTTCTGTGGTATTTTTGTGCCCATTCATCCTATAGAGCATTTATGAGGTCAGGCACTGATGTTGGACGAGAAGGCCTGGCTCACAATCTCCATTTCAGTTCATCCCAAAGGTGTTGGAGGGGGTTGCGGTCAGGGCTCTGTGCGGGCCAGTCAAGTTCTTCCCACACTGAACTCATGCAACCATGTCTTTATGGACGTTGCTTTGTGCACTGGGGCACAATCATGCTGGAACAGAAGAGGTTCTTCCCCATACTGCGTCCACAAAGTTGGAAGCATGGCGTTGTCCAAAATGTGCTGGTTTGATGAAGCATTAAGGTTGACATTCACTGGGAGTAATTCAATAATTAAGAGGTCAGGATACGTTTGACCATATAGTGTACCTGGAGTGGGCAGTAAATGGCATGTTTCGAAACTTTAAGAACACTTCAGTACAAATAGTTTGGTGGTGATCTGGTCGCGATTCACCCTCTCTTTGACAGATCTGCAGAAGAGTTAAATTCCTCGATCCAACAACTCCAGGGTTAACAGCACCAACTCTCTCCCCCACCCAGACAACGTCACCATCGCAGCCGTGGCGTCCCTCCGAAGCCAACAACATGGAGTCCGGGCTGCTCTCTGGGAGAACGACTGCTTAGCTTTCAGCAGTGCACACACACTCACACACACACACACACACACACACACACCACACACACACACACTCACTCACTCACACACGCTCACACACACTCTTACACCACGCAGGAAAAACTGTGTACTGAAACGGGCGTGTTTACATGCGACCTGGGCCGAGCCGCTGCGTGTGACTGCAGCAGGACCCTCCGTGCAGGACTAGGAGCAGCCAGGCCGTTTGGTGAGTGTTGCACAATTTTTTTGTTTAATTTTTCCTCTTGTCTGCATATCCGGAGGGATTATTTAACATTCACAGCGTTGGTTCCCCGAGGGTTGAGGCTAGGCTAAGTAACCTTCTCTGTAGCCCTCCATCATCATCATCATCATCGCTAGAGAAGAAGCGTTGCCTCCTCGGCGTTCGTCATCACAAGGACAGCGCTAAATTTACTGAAACCAGACATGCTGAAATAGGTCAGACAGACGGTCTCACATTGCAGCATGCAGGTGGGGCGAAAACGCGAAGAAATAAAGCATTTTTGCCTTTTTTTTCACTTTACTCAGGTGACCAGACTGTGTAGTTGGGCTACTACACTAAATTTAAACACCTCAAGTTTTAAAAACGTGTTTTTTACTGTTCTTGGGTTGTAGATGCACTTACCACTACTTATGGCATTTTTGCCTATCCCATCAGATACCAGGAGAAGAATTACCTCGATGTGTGTATGTATGTGACAACAGGAGAAACTATGTAGGTGAAGTGCATCAGACGAGTGTGCCAGACCATGGACCCTGGAATAGGTCTTCTGCCAAGTATGGACCAGCACGATCCAGCGTCCATCAGTGGGCCGCCAGCATCCGGCTCCCTTCTCAGCAACAATGTGCTGGTATGAGCTCGAACAGATCCTTCATACATATCCAACAGATCATTAGTACACATGCAACACATCATGTATACACATCCAATAGATGCTTTATGAACATCTATCAGGTCCTTCACACACATCCAACAGATCCTTCATACACATCTAACAGATACTTCATATACATCCTCCCATACACATCCAACAGATCATCTATACACATCCAACAGATCCTACATACACATTCAGCAGATCCTTTGTACACATCCAACAGATCCTTCATACACATCCAACAGATTCTCTGTCGAGCAATCCTACATACACATTTTGCAGATCTTTTCATTCATATCCAACAGATCCTTTATACACTTCCAACAGATCCTTTATACACTTCCAACAGATTCTTCACACATCCTTAATACAAATCCATCCTCCAACAGATCCTTCTTACACATTCAGCAAATCCTTTATACACATCCAACAGATCCTACTTACACATCAAGGAGATCCTTTATACACATCCTACAGATCCTTTACACATAACCAACAGAACAGTTATACACATCCAACAGATCCTTCATAAAAATCCAACAGATCAGTTATACACATCCAACAGATCCATCATACACTTCAGCAGATCCTTTGTACACATACGGGCAGCTGGATGGCCTAGTGGTTAGGGCGTTGGTCCTGCAATCAGAAGGTTGTGGGTTTGAATCCCAATTGCTAGTGTCACCACTGAGGTACCACTGAGGACAAGATACTGTCCCCACACACTGCTCTCCGGGCACCCCTCCTTGGCGGCAGCCCACTGCTTCACTTGGTGAATGGATTAAATGCAGAGAAAGAATTTCACATTGTGAACAGGGTTAATAAATGAATACATCCTCACATACACATCTGCTAGACCCTTTGTGCACATACAACAGAACCTTCATATTCATCCTCCCCCCTCTCTTTTATAATCTAGACTTGTTACATAATTTGAGAGCTTAGTACCATATTAGAATTTGTTTTGTAAATGCGATCTGATCTTATTGTAAATACGATGTGATCTTATTATCACACACAGGGGGGACTGGCTCATGATGGTGGTCTGGAGAGGGACGATGGAGAAGGAGATTCTAGGCCTCCGAGGAGCCTCCTCTCCAAAACCGAACCCTATGGGAGCAGTCCGAGAAAACCTCGGTCCTCAGCCTTCCCTTCATCTCTAACATGGGACTCAGACTCTGAGAAAGAAACATTTGATGGTAATTCTTTTTATTTACAGAGATAAGGACATGGTATTCTTTGTTTGAGTGTTTTCATGTTTGTAAGCCATTAGTTTGTGATGTATTCTTGCACTTACATAGCACGCTGATTCTGAACTTTTTATTATTAGGATTTTTAGGCTACCATTTGTATTTATTTTGTGTGAATAATGTTCTTGGCAAAGTGCTGTTGTCTAAGTGGGTCTGCTCCTATCTGTTAAGACACTTGTGTGCTGTTTGTGTTGTTCCCAATGGTGTGTGTCAGAAGAGGAGCTTCAGCACTTTTCTAATCCTCATGGCCTAGCTGCTCACAGTCCAGGAAGTCCCACCTGTGGACAAGAGCCAGATAGGTGAGATGAAGTGGGACAGGTGTTGTTTTTGTTTTTTTATAACTGATTGCAGGTTCATGGTTAAAGCCTGTGGACATACAGACTGAAATCACCAGTCTTTTGGAAATTAAATGTGTTCAGAGACAATATAAAGTTTAAAAAACAAGCCTAATTATAATAAAAAATAAGACCATAAACAGATTTATTTGAGCTTTTAAATTATGCTTTGTGCTCCCTTTTTGTTTAGAGTTGACTGTGAGGATTGCCAAACAACTGAGATGTCCAAGAACTTTGAGAAGGACTTGGGTAGTACTCTGGAGAAGAGAGATCAGTGTAGAGATGAAACACATGAAGAGCCAGGGACGGCGCAGTCCAGCTCCAAACAATGTGAGAGTTGGGGGGGAGGGGAAATTGAAACCGCACTGTATTTTGGAGAAAAATAAATGTATATTAATGAAACTTGTACTTTGGAACAGCATTCTTTGGATTCCGCAAAGGTACCATTTTGAATGATGTAGTGTTCCATTCTGTTTGCAGTGGAAAAAGACAAAGTTGGAAGTGTGTCTGATCAAGCTGGGACACTTTTCTCAGACACAGAACCAAACGAGGGACACCAAAAAGAAGAAGAGGAGGTGAAAAGATCTGATCAGCGGAAAGCGGAGAAGAAGAAGGCTCCTGAACATGATGTATACACCTTTCCAGGTGATTCAGACACAGAAAGTCCACCTCCAGGTCCATGGGCCCACTGCACCTTTATCCAGCGTAGGAGAAAGAAGAGGGCCTTACTGAGACCTTTCTCTGGACTAAACCCCTGGCAGCGCACCACTGGGACAAGCAGAAAGACAAGGTTAACTCCCACCAGGGCAAAGGGGCGTGCTAAGGTGGTGAACGATGAAGCAGGGGTGTTCGAGTTTAAGGAGGAAGAGGAAGAGAAGGTCCAGGAGAGTGAGAAGCAACAAGAAGTCAGAGGAGAACTTTGCCAGGAGATTTTCACCTGTGTAGAATGTAGCATTTACTTCAAAAGACGTGCACATTTGCGGGAGCACATGCGAGAGCATGCCCCAGATGGCGGGAGAAGGGGACAGCGTGCCGAGGAGGGTGCAGGAAGGAGGCGAGTCAAAAAGACTGGCTTTGAGTGTATGGAGTGTGGTCAGGAGTTCTCTGACAGGCTTGTCCTGGTGGATCACCACAGACGGCATCAAGAGTCACGTCGCAAGATCTTGGAAGAGATTGGAAAACTGAGCGAGGCAGGAAAAGGCACGGCGATGCAAAGTGCCCGCAGAAAGCCCAGGCGTCCAACCATTAAAGAACCTCCCAGTGTCTGTGGGCAGTTTGTCTGTCTCAAGTGCAACTATAGCTCTGATGTGCCTCAAGAGCTTGCAGATCATGCCAAGACACATACAACTCGATCAAAGGCTGGTGGCCCTCGAGCCTCACCCCGTTTCCATCAAAAGTCCCGCAAAAAAGGACAGAACCAACCTTCAGGGAATGTTGCCTCAAGCCCTGCTGCCACACTGCCTAACGAGAGGTACCCCACGAGAGCCTCCGTGCAAACAACAGAAAAACAGCCTGAAGTTGACAACACTCAGTCAAAAGACTGCGACCCACAGACTAAGGATGAGGGTGACCTCTTTCCGGGGCCGAGTCAGGATCACACTGTCTCTGCAACACCAGCTGAACCTACAGACCAGCCAGAGGTAGCAAGTGCTCAGACTGATGCCACTCCTACTGTGGGTCCCTGCCTACAGGAGGAATCTGGGTCAGCTCTGATTGGGCTAGCAGACGAGAACATCCCAAAGCCCCAGTCTTCTCCACCAGTACCTTCAAATGCAAAGTCTGCACCACGACGCAGGGATGTCGCATTCAAAAGTACAGGGAATCGACGCTCAAAGCGGGTTGTAAGGGATGCGATGGGTCGTACACGAGCAAGTAGCAGACTGGAACCTCCACCTACTGACACTAACAATACAGCAAACCAGAACCAAAACACTGAGAAGACAGCAGAGCTGGACCAAAAAGAAGCTGCACCACTTCCAAAGCCAGAGGCTGAGTCAAAGCGTGCCACCAAAATGGGTAAGGCAAGATAAATGAGTAAATTAGCCAAATAACACAGAATAAATAACATGTAACATATAAATAACAATAACATCATTTCAACAAAGTGAAAGGTGATGTTTTATTTCTATAAGGAATGTTTCTTTGTACTGTATGATCAGCACATTTGTTTTTCATACATTTTCATGAATATTCTGCAAATTTACTTTGCTTCTTTACAGCATAATTTGTGTTGTGGTGTTTGAGAACACACAAGTGCGGTGATTTGACCACCACACATTTACTGATTAAAATGATCATGTTATTTAATGCTTCATATATACTTTGTCACCTTTGTGTGATGTGTTTATTATGCATGCATATGACATTTAATATTGTGTTTATTTAAGGCATGTGATGCAATTCCCCCACTATTGGCCGATGCTAATTACCGGCTACTGTTACATGTATTTATACCTTTGACTTGGGCAGGGAATAAAATTTTTTTATGGACTTAAAAAAGGAAGTTTCCATCAGTGGCCTTAGTCAGCAAGGGCCAATACTTGGGAGCTAAATGCGCCTCAAAAGATGTTTGCCATGTAATGTATGCCACCTTTCGCCATATATTTGGGGTAAGCCCAGGTTTCTTCTGATGTCTGAACCTGGTCGACTACTTGCTTCTCCTGCAGACCCTTTGGAGGCACCTGCCCTGGCATTGCAGCTGAAGCACAGTTTCTCAGCAAGCCTTCGGGGGGCGACAAAGAGGCTAGATTTGGCCAAGGGGCAGCAGGCCCAGCTCAGACACCAGTTACCCCTCGTTCTCATAAACGCCCTCAGCTCTGATCTCCAAACTCCCCTATTGTACAGAAGAGTTAAGGGTGAGTGAGAGGCTGAGGCTCAGAGGTCTCTGAACATTGCAGAGTAGTGTGTGCTTTTCTCAGGTAGTTTCCAACTGTAGGCAGAGAACCGTACATTATGTCCATTTCAAGTTCTCCCTGTCAGGGTAGACAAATTTTTTAATCTTTTGTCATGTTCTTCACTGCATCTCTCCACTCATGCATTTACTCCACATTTCAATTCTCATCTCAGTAGTCTGTCCTGGTCTTGACCAGGGTGTTTGCACAAGTCTGAAAGTCCATAAAAAGTAAACAGCTGTTTGGATTAGGTGTGTGATTTGCTATGAACTTTTTAAAAAGTCTTATGTTTGTGATCAAATCTAATCTGATTAATTAAGCAGAATGAATGACTTTTTGATGACAAGTAAAAATACATTAGCTCAGCCCATATCATTCATTATTCTTGTATATTATTATTATTATTATTATTATTATTATTTTATAAGTCCATATGATGTTTTAAAAAAGCCAGCAAACTCTGTCCTTCCATGATATGGGCCCTTAAATCATTCATAACCAAAATGTCCCCAATAAGTGTATGTGCATTTTTTGCTTATTACTGAAAGTCAGCAAAAATGCTCCTGCTTCCAGTCATTCTGCTGTGTCATACTGTGGCTTTAAAGGCTATTATTCTGAGTTTGAAAACCCATTAATACATTGTTTTCCCTAACCGGCCATTACTACTAACCGTAATTACGGGTTGAGAGGTTACAATCTTAAAAGCAGACCAACTGAAAGCTTTTAAAGAGTTTAGGTTATTTAATGGCTTGACAGCAAGCACCCTGATGGTGTACTGTAGCGTTTGTACCTTGGAAAGTAATTATTTTGATGGCAGACACTATTTCCTTACTGCAAGTCAAACCAGATATAAAGGTCACCAAAGCCCTGAGTGAGCAGCTCTTCTTGGAGGTACAGGATTCTTGTGGCTCTTTTCTTAACACCACTGCTTTCCTGTTCTCGTGTAGGAGAAGAGTCCTCTGCTCTGACTTCAGACCTCGAAACGACCCCTCCACCAAAGACCAGAGAGGAGTCCAAAGCACAGAGGAATAAGGAGACACTGGATGACAGAAATGATAAGTGTGATAACGACTTGACTGACGCAAAAGATGATGATCATGTTGATGATGAGGATAATGACAATGAAAATGATAATGAAGAAGAAGAGGAAGATGTTTTTAATCGTCTTCTTGACGCCTTAACCGAGGAGGAGGATGAGGAGGGTGTTTCGTTAAAGAGTGTGGGAAGGAAATGCCCCTACTGCCCAGACCATTTTGATAATGGAATTGGATTGGCAAATCATATTAGGGGGCACCTCAACAGAGTTGGAGTCAGTTACAATGTTAGACACTTCATATCCCCAGAAGAGGTTAATGCCATCGAGAAGAAGTTCTCCTACCAAAAGAAGAAGAAAAAAGGTAAGAATAGACGCTACTTCAGTAATCTAGCAGCTTTACTCACTGTTAACGGCCTGTGTTATGGAAACATCATAAAAAGTTTATATATATATATATATATATCAATAAAATAAACAAAATTGGTGTAAGGTTAACTAAATTTTCACAAGTATAAATAAGTAATGGAAGCTCTAGTAATCTTAATTCAGAAATTCAGTAACCATCCCAGTACCAGCCTCTAGGCTGGAGGCCCCCTGTCCTGCACATTTTAGTATTTTTCTGCTTTAGCCCACCCACTTCAGGTCAATAAGTGCTTGATAATGAGCTGTTTAGTTGGATCAAGTGTTTTAGTTAGAACAGGGAAAACATTGGCTGCGTTTGAGCTTGCTACATACTGTCTGTGTACTGATTGCGCCCAAAAGAAGAAATTGGGATGCAGTATGTGGCCAATGTGATTTTTTCCAGTGCACTGAACATACTCAGATGACATACTAATCGGGCCAAATATTCCAGTATGCCGGCAGAGCTATCTTTGTGGTGAACTGCATCCCAAAACGCAGTGCAGTCATTTCAGGATGTTAACACTGGTGTAACCACCTGGTTGGCTGTTTGTAATTTATCAGGATTCAGTTTTATATGGATACAGAAATGACAAAAAATGAAATAAAATTGTTTAAATGCCAGTGCAGTGTTGGAGTCTCATTAGTTTTCCCTGCTGGTCTGTTTACTAACAGGGCTTGTTTACTAATTTACTGCATAAACAACATAATTAAAGCTGTAACTTATTAAGGTCATTCATTGCTGAACAAGTTGCACAGTGTTGACTGTCACATGTGAGGAGTCCCATTGTGCATTATTCAGTCAAACAAGCTCATTTTACCAATTGTGAATGTAATGAAAATTAAATTAGTAATATCTTCGCAAAAGCAGGAAAACAAAGATATCTTTGGAAACAACACAGTTTTTCCACATAGATGAATCCAAAGCTGGCATTCTGACAGTTTAGTTTTGGCTCCGAACAAAAGACTATAAAACAACTAATAGTATCGAGTGTCTTTTAAAAGTCACCCAGACACAATGTTTGACCAAAATATATCCACACAGGCTGCAGTGGTTGCTAAGTAGTGATTAGAAGGGCAAGAAAAATGTGGGTGTTCTTTAGATTGGAATGATTGGCTCCTGATGTTGACAGTCTAATCTCATCCCTGCCCTTTTGTACAACACACAGATTTAGTCTTGTGCTGGATACTATAGTGTATTTTACCACGAAAATTAACATGAAGTTTACAGTGTGTGCTGTATAGAGCACACTCTTTCAAACACAGCCACTAAAATAGGGCAGCTGGTGTCTTGGTGGTTAGGGAGTTGCCCTTGCCATCAGAAGGTCATGGGTTTGAATCCCAGGACTGCCAGGGGCACCACTGAGGTGCCCATAAGCACTGCTCCCTGGGCACTGTGTCGTTGGCTTCCCCCTGTTTCACTTGGTGAATCGGTTAAATCCAGAGAAAGAAAGTATTTCATACTGTTCACACTGTGTGCTGTGCTGTGGTGTATTCACGCATGACTATAAGGCCCACTTTACTTACTTAAAATGTGCAGAACAGGGGGGCCTCCAGACCCAGGTTTGGGAAACGCTGCTCTACAGCTATGCAGTAAAGCTGTGGTAATAAATTAGGTTTTACTAGTACATGTAACTACTCCTTTGTTACTTTTTATCACTATAGTTTTGCTGTGCCTTGCTCTAACATACTTATTTGAGCTGAAGAAGAGGTCAGCAGTTATTTGCTGGATTGGCTCTGCTGTGTTAAAGCGGGGAAAACACAAAAGTATGCAGTGCAGAATGAGAGGGGGGGCATTTTGGGTCTGGAGTTGCTCCAGTCTCTGATACTATTCTTGATGCCTTGCTGCTAGTTGCCAACTTTGATCCAGCAACCTTCAGCGTGATGCGCTGCGAGTTCTGCAGTGCTGGCTTTGACACCAGGGCCGGCCTTTCCAGCCACGCCCGGGCCCATCTCAGAGACTTTGGTATTACCAACTGGGAGGTTACCGTCTCCCCCATTAACGTTCTCCGGGAGCTCTTCTCCAAACGGCCGGATCTC
The DNA here is from genome assembly GCA_037974365.1 of Hydrocynus forskahlii. Taxonomy (NCBI): domain Eukaryota; kingdom Metazoa; phylum Chordata; class Actinopteri; order Characiformes; family Alestidae; genus Hydrocynus; species Hydrocynus forskahlii. Next base: position 14,275,050 of record JBBPCX010000028.1, read on the forward strand.
GCTCTATCCACCTCTCCTCCTTTTACCTCTGACGTGCCAAAACAGGACCCAGATAAAGAGAAGGAGGAGCCTGTTGCAGGGCGGGACGAGGAGGGTGAAACTTCAGAAGCAGCACCGCAGGCACCAAAATCTTCTGCAAAGCCTTGGAAAGAGGAACATAATGGCAGTGAACCTGAGGGTGAGGGGTTTTTTTGCTTTTTTTTGCCCATGCATGTGTGGTTCCAAGCTATGTGGTAGAAGAAGGACTAGCTTCTACATAGCTTGTCTGTGCTTGAGGGATGCCTGAGGGTTTTTTTAGTTGTCTCAGCTTAAGTCTTTATAATGCTATTTCTCTTGGTTGCCTGCCAGCAGTTTCCAACTTTGTCCCACAAAAATTAAACCTCACTCTTAAAAAACAGCTTAGACATGTCACTCATGTAGACATACACTATATGGACAAAAGTTTTGGGACATAATGCGTCTTAATTATTGGATTCAGGTGGACCCTTACTTCCAGTGAAGGGCAACCGTAATGCTTCATCATACCAAGACATTTGGGACAACGCCATGCTTCCAACGTTGTGGACACAGTTTGGGGAAGAACCTTTTCTATTCCAGCATGATTGTGCCCCAGAGCACAAAGCAAGGTCCATAAAGACATGGCTGAATGATTTCAGTGAGGAAGAACTTGACAGGCCCGCACAGAGCCCTGACCTCAACCACATCCAACCTTTGGGATGAACTGGAATGGAGATTGTGAGCCAGGCCTTCTCGTCCAACCTCATAAATGCTCTACGGCACAGATTCCCACAGAAACAGTCCAAAATCTTATGGAAAGCTTTAAGAGAAGAGTGGACCAACTCCCTATTAAAGTCTATGTATTTGAATCCAGTGACATTAAAGTCCCTGTTGGTGTAATGGTCAGGCGTCCCAATACTTTTGTCCATATGGTGTATCACTTGCTCTTTATTGGAATGTGGGATGTGAAGTCCACAGAAATGTAGGAAGGAAACTGCACTGAATCTGGACAGTTAAGCACTTAAAGATTTCAGGGGATCAGTGGCAGAGGCAGAGGCAGAAAGAGTTGTGCTAGTTGTCTTTTTTCTCCAGAAGCAGAACGCAGTGTCCTTTCTTTGCCAGTGTGTCGACGCATATAAATTGGCGTTTGGCATTGAATATTTAGCCCCCGCCTTGACTCCGCTGGGCGCGTCTTTGGTTCGCCGGGTTTTTTTGCGTTGTGTGCGGGCCAAAATGGCTGCTTCTGCCTCCCTGCCGACACAAACAATAGGGGGAAAAGTGGCCGAGTGGAGGTGCCGGGAGTCCAAGGCTGTGCAGCTGCTAAACGGTGAGTGCTGAGCACTTTTCAGGAGCTGAAGCTCCGTAGCCCCTTTAGCCCCCCGTGGCAGCCTCGCCTAGCATTAGACAGGGCTGCTGCTCGACTTTGAGTCTTCAGAAGAGAAAAACAAAGTCATACCGTAGCATTTCGAGACGGAGTCTCGCATTTCACTCCCCCAGAGCCGAGCCAGACTGTGGGACCTTTTTCAGACTAGTTGGAAGCCGTTTTAGTCCCATCCGAGTGAAACTAGCTTAGCTTTGCTTGGCAGTTTTTGGAGATGACAGAGAAGCCAGACCAGCCCTGTCAGTTTTCTGTAGATATTGTATCTGAGACCTAAAGTGACTCTACTCCCGAATAACCTTCAGCTGTCAAATCTTCGCCATTTTATCCTCCTTTTTTTCGAGATGCAGTGCAGTTTTACCTACTTTCAAAGTTTGCACATTCATTCAAACGACGCCTGGTTTGCCTTGTATACTCTTTAGACGGTAATGTTTCTTCAGTGAGAGACTAATTTGGCTATGAGAGCGAGAAAAGCGGCTTTAAATGAAAGAAAATATGCACTTCTTTGTGAAATGGGGAGGAAGAAAAAAATGCCTGACCACGCTAGAATGGTGCCAGGCTTCAAAAAAGCTGCTGCCAGAGCTAGCAGGGTGGAAATAGAGTCTTAAAGGGCTCGTGTCTTACTTTCCTCATTTTAAATGAGTTAATTGTGGGGTGTAAATCATGTCTGGAGAGGTTCAAACTGAGTTTTAGTAAAAAGAGTAATATAGGTGAGGTGCAGGTGTTTTTTGTGTTTTCAGCTAGGTCGCGCGTCTCCCTGTTGCTAAGCAACAGCTAGCAGTAGCTAACCAGCAAGCAAAACTACTTGTTTTATATAAATAACGTATAGCAAAACTAGTTACTAGCTATATATATGTTATATATAACTTACTAGTT
>JBBPCX010000028.1:14283549-14296415 GCA_037974365.1 Hydrocynus forskahlii
ATGTACACATGTATGTATGTGTACATGTATGTGTTTATGTGTATACATATTGTGTTTTGTGAAATGTGATATGTTTTGGCTATATTACCATTGATGATTTTAAGTGTTATGCTTTCATACTTTGATTTTATCCAGGCTCCAGTTTGCTGAAATGTGAGGTCTGCAGTGCCCATTTTGAGACGCGCAGAGGTTTATCTAGCCATGCCCGCTCTCACCTTCGCCAGCTGGGGGTGGGTATGTCTGAGAGCAGCGGAGCACCCATAGATCTTCTCTATCAGATCACCAAGGAGCGGGCCACTGACCCTCAGCCCCCCTCCATACCCCTCTCGCGGACTCTGGCACCATCACCCAAAAAAACTCTTCCGTCACCCATCCCTACACCGAGCCCCAGGAGGGAAGCGGTGTTTGAAGAGGAACCAGAGGATGTTAAGCCCCCTATTCCACTTTCTGTCTTGGGCGCCGTAGTGAACGTTCCTCCTTCTCCAACAAGCCCCTCTCTTTGTGGTTCTCTGCCCTCCTCTCCGTTTGGAAAGTCCCGCTCTCCATCTCCATCCCCTGTACTGAGAAAAGCTCCTATCTCCTCACTGCTGCCTGTCTCTTCCCCACTGCGCTCCCATGAGCATAAGGCCATGTCCAGAGTCCAGAGCTCCACCCTGTCCACTCCTCCCAGACCGTTCTGGGCTCCTCAGGACACAGATGCCCCTCTGAATCTCAGTAAGACATTTTTCATGTTCATGCTCCACTTAGTTTTGATTTATCCAAGTATATTATCAGTCATTTACAAGACTGGAGGAAAGTTTGTTATTTGATGATAGAATGTATTTTTAGATGTATTCAGTATTTCAGAAAAGTTTTTTGAGGGGCGAACAACAGGGATTTATTAAATGGTAAATAATACATTGTAATTATCAATATTAGAAATTTCTCAGTCAGTGATTTGCCTCAAGATTTGATAGCCATTTCTCAAATATAATTAAATAGCATACAGAATGCCTCATGTCTTAGCTTTCTCAGTTATTATGGAATCATCTGCTGCTCTGCTCATCCTTCTAGAAACACTTTTTTTTTTTGCAGCTTAAAACACATTACTAGACACTTACATACAGCGGGTAAAAGAAGTATTGAACACGTCACCAAGTTTCTAAGTAAATATATTTCTAAAGGTGCTATTGACATGGAATTCTCACCAGATGTTGGTAACAATCCATCCAGTCCACACATGCAAAGAAATCAAAACATAAATGTCCATAAATTATGTGTAATAAAATGTAATGACACAGGGGAATAGTATTGAACACATGAAGAAAGGAAGGTGCAAAAAGGCATGGAAAGTCATGAGACCAGCTGAAATCTATCAGTATTTAAAAAGCAATCCTGCTGCTTGGTGCAAATTAGTATCAGCTGGTTCAGTCCCAACTGAAGGCCTATAAAAGGTGTCTCATTATCAAGGTGTCACACAAGAAACATCTCATGATGTGTAAGACCAAATAGCTCTCAAGACCTTTGCAACCTTATTGTTGCAAAACATACTGATGGCATTGGTTACAGAGGAGTGTCTAATCTACTGAATGTTCGAGTGAGCACTTGTGGCCGTAACCCGGAAGTGGAAAGAACATCATTTCACCATAAACCGTCCACAACCTGGTGCTTTCCGCAAGATTTCAAGATTTCGACATTCAGCCTGTGAAATACTGGGAGAATATAGACTAGTCAGATGAGACCAAAATTGAACTCTTTGGATGCCATAATACACACCATGTTTGGAGATAAAAAGGCACCACATACCACCCCAAAAACACCATACACAAGTTTTTCAGTGTATGGCATTGGCATGATTCATGTAATTGAAGGAAGGATGAGTGGAAAAATGTACTGAGACATTCTTGATAAAAATCTGCTGCCATCTACCAGGATGATGAGGATGGAACAAGGGTAGACATTTCAGCAAGACAATTATCCCAAACATACAGCCAAGGAAACTGTTGGTTTCAGAGAAAGAAAATAAAGCTGCTAGAATGGCCCAGCCAGTCACCTGACCTGAATCCTGAAGAAAATCTATGGAAAGAACTTAAGCTCAGAGTTCATAGAAGGGGCCCACGGAACCTTCAGGATTTGAAGACTGCGGGTGAATGGGCTAAAATCACACCTGAGCAATGCATGCGACTGGTTTCTCCATGCAGGAGGCGTCTTGAAACTGTCATCATCAACAAAGGCCTCTGTATGAGGTATTAAATAAATTTCACTTAGCATGTTCAATATTTTTTCCCAGTGTCATTCCATTTTATTACGCATAACTTAATTTATGGACATCTATGATTTGATTTCTTTGGATGTGTGGATTGGATGGGTTTTTACCGACATCTGGTGAGAATGTCATGTCAATAGCACCTTCAGAAATATATTTAGTGAAAGTGAAAGCGACCATTCTTTCATACGTGAACACACCACAGCACACTGAACAGCACAAAATTCTTCCTCTGCATTTAATCCATTCACCAAGTGAAGCAGCGGGTAGCCAGGAACACAGCGCCCGGGGAGCAGTGTGTGTGGATGGTACCTTGCTCAGAGGTGCTTAGCAGTCTTGGGAATTGGACCCATAACGTCCTATTTATTTAGAAAATTGGTGATGTGTTCAATGCTTATTTTACCTGCTGAATGAAATGTAACTAAATGTAACTGTGGTGCTTGTGTAGAAGGTTATATAATGTAACTGGCTTTCATTAAAAATGCAGTTTGGTATAACAATTCTATGTTACAGATGCAACAGAGCACTTTTAAATATCAAAATATGTCATTTTTACACCGTGTTTAGAAATGAGTTAAACCCTTGAAAGGATCGGTTTTGATGCATCCGTGTGAAACCTTGGCTAAACCACTGCTAACATAATTGCAGAGCAGTAACACTAGGTAGTTCTTGTCTTTTTCATAAACATGGCTGTAGGTTGGGGTGAGGCAATATGGTGACATTTATTGGAATATTCAATTACATTATGCTATGTCCCAATGCTCTTTACTTAAATTTCATGGAGACAAACTGTTTCATTAAAAAGAGAAGATAATTCGTTGTTTTTCAGTTCAATTTACTGGTGCGCAGTGTGTGAAACTTCGAATAAATATAATTTATAGTTTTGTAGTTCGAAGTTTTTGATGGTATTTTTTTCATTGTTGCGATACTGATTCTTTTTTTTTGTCTGTTATAGTTATGAAAGCTTGAAATATAGTCATGCAAATGGTAAACAGGTTGTAGTATCGTGATATTATATGCCATATTGCCCGCCTGTAATTTTCATCTTAGGTCTCTCCCTGAGCAATTTTCCCACCGTAAATTAGTGCAAAATGTGTTTGACCATATTTGACAACTGTCTGCTGTGTTTTAGAGCTAGAAATGCATTCCTTGAACCTTACACGTGTTGGTTAGTAACTGCTGTGAATTATGTATCTGTGCTGAAAGTGGTAATTTATGTATGTTTGCTGTCACTAATAGTGTTTTTGTCTTTTCTGATATCTTCTCTCTCCTCTGTTCCCCATAGCAATGGAAGCAGACCCTAACAAAGACATCATATGCAAGTTATGTGGCGCATGGTTTGAGACACGTAAAGGTCTATCTAGCCATGCGAGGGCTCATCTGCGCCACTTCGGGGTAGAATACTCCGAGTCCAAGGGTTCACCCATAGATCTCCTCAACAGACTCATCCTCACCGATGACTTCAAACACAGAGCAAATTCCTTACTTTCTGACAGCCCAGAGGACCTGAGAGTCCGGGGGTCTGGTGTGACTCCGCCCTCTCCTTCCACATCCATGTCCACTTCTTCTTCAGCCTCCAAGAGGGCCCTCCTCCCCAGCTCTCTCCTCTTCAAACCTGCAGCATTAAGCAGCAGCGTCGGCTCAAAAGCTACCTCTTCTACCTCTTCCTCTGCAACGCACTCCTTGTTAGCTCCGCCCACCAAGAAGCTGAAACCTTCCCCCCAGCATGTCTTCCGTTTGAGTGGCAAGGAGCTGATGTCCATTCCTCACGGTGACTACACCCATATAAATTTATTTATTTATTTATTCATTTACTTATCCCCAACAATTGACCTTTCCTTGCTCCGTCCACAGATGTGTTCTTTCATAGCAGATGTTTCAAGGTTACGCGAGTTTAACAGAATGTTGCAAATCCCATTTGGCCTAATAAGAAACTGTAGCCCACATGTTTTTGTTAAAAGATGTAATTATTTCAGTTGGACTGCTACAGTGTTTGTTTTGAGTTGCTACATAACCTTGAGTTTCCAGTTTAAACTGCTTCGCTACTGAGCTGGGCTGCGTTGTTTAAGATAATCGAAACCAGGCAGGTTGGAAACAAGAATTTACCGCTATGGTAATGTTTCCTCCATTACGCATTAAATAAATTCCCTCAATCTATACTTACGCTGTACCCTTTTTATACACATCCAAAGAAATAATATTTGATATACTGGACATATCATTGAACATAATCTAAATGCACATATTTTGATAAATACAGAGTTCTGCCCTACAGATTCTTATTATATTTTCTCTAGCATTCTCTAAAGCTTACTTCACAACAGTTGCTGCAAAAATACATTCATAAGCAGAGTGTGAATAGGTCAGTTTCTAAGGTTTGTACTGAACAAGTGTGTTGTTATTGCAGAGGTGTTGATGCAGATCTGTACAGCCTTAATGTTTTGTTTGCTCTAACCAAATTATTCCAGTCATTAAATAATGATTAAGACCTTGCTAGGCTGTGTCAAGTGTGTCGGCATAGATTAATTCTCAAGACTACAAAACGGTCTTGAGTCTGAGAGTTCTATTAAAAATAATTACAATAGTGTGTTTTTCAAGTTTGGAATCCACAGTGATGAGTCCTTACTCTGTACGATAATATGCAATTTGTATTTTTGGAGAGGAGGAAACATGGAGTTACTCTTAAAATCTTAATCAGCTTTCAACTAAATTCTGGGATTATAATACAAAAATTCTGGGAAAAATGCAGAGCTGGGACTGAGTCTGTCATTGCATGCAGAACATATACATTGTTTGAAAAACCTATACAGTGTTGAAACTGAGAGAACTATTGTCATCTTTTTGGAAAATACATGCTCATTTTGACGCTAGCAACACATTTCCAAAAAGTTTAGACAGGCACATGTTTACCACTAAGTTGCATCACCTCCTCTTTTAACAACACTCTGTAAACACTTGGGAACTGAGGAGACCAATTGCTGGAGTTTAGAAACTGAAATGTTGTCCCACTCTTGCCTAATTTAGGATTTGAGCTCCTTAACAGTTCAGGGTCTCCATATTTTTAGTTTTGTGATGGGCCAGATCTTTTCAGTGGGTGACATTTCTGGACTGCAGACAGGCCAATTTAGCACCTGGACATTTTTACTGTGGAGCCAGGCTGTTGTAATACGTGCAGAATGCGGTTTGGCATTGTCTTGCTGAAATAAGCGAGGCCTTCCCTGAAAAAGATACTGTCTGGATGGCAGCTCCAAAAACCTGGATTTATCAATCAGCATTAATGTGGGCTTCCCAGATGTTCAAGCTACCCATGCCATGTGCACTAATGAACCCCCACACCATGGATGGACTTTTAAACTGTGCGCTGATAACAAGCCAGATGGTCCCTCCGTTCTTTATCCCAGAAGACGCTGCATCCATGATTTCGAAAAATAAATTTTGATTTATCAGACCACAGAACAGTATTCCACCTCAAATCAGTTAATTTTATCTGTTGATATAGGGTTTTTCTTTGCATGACAGAGCTTTTCATAATAGAGACTAGCCTGTGCAGTGATTTCCACTACAGAATAATGTCTGTTTAGTGGCGCCTGAAGGGCTGAGGATCATGGCCATTCATTATTGGTTTTCAGTCTTGTTTCTTGTGTGGAGCGATGTCTCCAGATTCTCTGAATCTTTTATTGAGTTTGTGTACAGCAGATGATGAATTCCCCCAAATTCTTTCCAATTTCATGCTGAAGACCATTATTCTTAAACTGTTGCACTATTTGCCTGCACAGTCTTTCATATCTTTACTTCGGAGAGACTCGCTGGAATGCTCTTTTTTGTACCCAGTCGTGTTACTGACCTGTAGCAAGTTCACCTAGTTAGTTTCACCAGGTGTTTTTTATTTTCAGAATAAAAGTTTTGAAGTATGTTGCTGGTATCCTATTCAAAACAAGCACATATTTTTTCATAAAACATTAACATTTCTTAGTTGCAACATTTGATATGTTGCCTTTGTTCTGTTTTCAATTAAATATGGGTTTACATTATATGCAGATCATCACATTGTTTTTATTTACATTTTACACACCATTCCATCTTTTTGGAAGCAAGGTTGTATATCTGTTCTTATAAATCTTTCAGTTGTTCATTTATGTAGATACATTGGATTTCAGGAAATGGCAATCTTCTGTTTTGTCTTTCAGGTGAACCAATGAAAGACGTAGGCTGTGAGTTCTGTGGTGAGCTTTTTGAGAACCGTAAGGGCCTCTCGAGCCACGCCCGTTCCCACCTGCGCCAGTTGGGCATTACTGAGTGGTCTGTGAACGGCTCACCCATTGACACGCTCCGAGAGCTCATTGCTCGTAGAGGTCTACCTTGTGTAATGCCCCTGAAACCCATGAAATCGCCCTCTTCCTCTCCAGGACCAGGACCGCCACGAACCTCCCTTCATTCATCTTCCCCTACAGGGAGCGTCCTGAGCCGCCCTTCTTTCCCTTTCTCTCACCCGTCCAATCAACTCCAAGCCACTTCTCGCAAACTGTCTGCATCGGTGTCTGCCACAAACACGGCCACCACAGTGGTAATGGTTAAGCCTAAGCCAGAACCTGAGCAGGTGGAAGTTACCATGACTGAAGCAGGGATCAAGGGACACAAAGATTATGGCTCTGAGCCTCTGCCTTCCAGTTGGAGCAGCTCAGACAATGTGCATCCCATCAACCTGGGTGAGTTACAGGTTTGCAATGTGTTATCCACTGAGGGAATATGTAAATAGTAATAGTTCCCTCATCATTTTGCAGTGGTAGTTCATCAAAAAATGAAAAGCAGGTATACCTGTACCCCAAATGTGGGCATGTTTAGTATACAAAGTTTGCTTTTTTAGTTTTCCACTGTTGCTGGGAAATTACTGTAACTATAACTTGTAAAGGATGTGTGTACCCTTTCAATTAGTATTGTATAAACATGCACAGTTTGATTATTTCCCTGCTCAAACAAACCTACTAAACATAGTGATTAACTGCTAAGTCGAGTCACGTGTGTTTGAGCAGAGATATCACAAAGTGCTGGACACTGGTCCTCCAGGAATGGAACTAAAGAGCCCCGTCACACAGTACCAAACCACATATGTAAGTGTTTGAGATTACTCAGCAACTCAGTGCTAGTGTGATAAATTAGGCATGTGGGTTGCACAGTGCTAACGGATGTTATATGAGCTTTCATTACATATTGTAGCTACAGTTCAAGACTGAGATCCCCCTTGGTGTGAATAGGCTTTTACATTGTTTCTTTATCCTCCCCAGTCATGGCTCAAGAGAGGGAGCCCTCACGTGATATCCGCTGTGAATTCTGCGGCGAATTCTTTGAGAACCGTAAAGGCCTCTCCAGCCATGCCCGCTCCCACTTACGTCACATGGGCATCACTGAGTGGTCTGTGAATGGCTCCCCCATCGATACACTTTGGGAAATCATGCGGAAGCAGGGTACCACACCTGCGTCTGTTGCGCTGGGCGTGAAGGAGGAGCCACGGCAGGACGGCAGCCCACTCTGGGACAGTCAAAGCTATCAGTCACCCAAAGTCTCTAGAAAGTCACCCCTTAACTTGCTTCACTCTGGCTCGCGCCTCCATAAACATGGATTAGGGACCACAGGTCTGTCCACCACACCCCCAGCAGGGAAGTTTTTTGGTATGGCATCACTTGGGAAAAGGATGGTGGTATCGGAAGGGCATCTTGGCAAAAGGTCACCACCAACCCAGTCCAAAACCTTCTCACCTCCACCACAGGATTTTTCTTTTAAGGCCAAAGTGTCTACAGACAAGCATGGGGTAGGCCACATGGGTAAGAATGGGTTGTTTTTTTTACGCCTTTGTTGCTTTATTCAAATGATTTCTTAATAGTTTATAAAAAATGTATTGTACAGAATTATATGATATTAGGGTATAATTCCAATATCATGTCATTCCAGTGTCATTTTAGCATGCATTATACCTCATGTCCCAAAGTTCATACTTTGTGTTCTTGTGTGTTCATGTGCTTTTTTGGTGCACAAGTGTGTTCTCAGTCTGATTCTCAGTCATGTAAAGGCACAGTGTGCAAGACTCTGTTAAACACACACCAAACACACCCTTTCCTAAGGCTGGGCAACATGATGATATGATGAAAAAAGTCACAAAATTGTTGCAGACCAAGTCTACCCCTACATGTCTACATCATTCCCTAACGACACTGGCCTTTTTCAGCAGGACAATGTGGCCTGCCACACAGCAAAAATTGTTTAGGAATAGTTAGAAGAAAATAACAAACAACGTCTGGGTTGTGCTGGACAAACCAGCCGGAACCATGGAGACTCCACCTTGCAATTTACAGGACCTGCAGGATCTGCTACTAGCATGTTGTTGCCAGATACCACAGTGCGACTTTAGAGAGGTGATGTGGAGTCTTGATGGGTCAGAGCTGTTTTGGTGGCATAAGGAACACCTACACAATATTAGGCAGGTGGTTTTAATGTTATAGCTGGTTGGTGTATATCATCTGTCATGAAAATGTCTTAATTTTTACCCTTCCACCTAGGCTGTGTTTATTTTCCACAGTTCAGTGTATTGGTGACATTCTTACATGGTTATGAAATAATGGAGAATATTAAATTAGCAGAAAATGTCTCACAATGATGCAGCATATATCTGTAGACATTTGGGTTTAACTAGGTCCTTTTTGCTAAATTCAGAAATTTGCCGCACAAGTGATAACCTTAGCAAAACTGAAACCTTAATAACTTGTGAACAGACTGACAGACTGATAACCTACAATACACAATTTGTGTATCTCTGTAGGCATAGCATCTCATAGCGTCTCTGAGACTACATTGACATACAACAAAAATTCTTCTGTTCAGATCCAGTAAGGCCTCACCATACTGTCAAGGGCTTCACAGTTGCGATGTACCACCTAGACTCTAACTCTGTCAAAACAGTTCAAACTGACAGTTTCTGTGGTGTTTCTTAGATGCTAGCTGTGAGCTGTGCGGTTTCTTCTTTGAGAACCGGAAAGCGCTGGCCAGCCACGCTCGAGCTCATTTGAGACAGTTTGGTGTGACTGAATGGTGCGTAAACGGTTCACCCATTGAGACGCTGAGTGCCTGGATGCGTAGCCGCCCACAAACTGTTGCTGAGATTCATCGCAGTTACCTCCAGGGTGGACGCAGTACTCAAAAGAAGGTACAAAAGGCAATTGATATGCTGCAATGCTAATGTATTGTATTGTCTTTTAGGAACATGTTTCTTCTGTTTATTTTGGAATTTCTGTCCAATTTAGTGCTTTCTTATTCTACCAACAATCAAGAACTCCCCTGTTAAGTGATACCAGTAACACATGAAACTTGAGGGCAAGCTCATGCTTCCTCTGAGTCATGTGAGGCCAGCCATTGTATCTTTCCTGCTAATGTAACCCAGTTGGACAACGTTACTCACTGGAGGAGAACGCCGACTAGCTGTTCTGTTGCATTAGCCAAGAGTCACCTGCAGTGGCTAGCATTGCATCAATGGTGAGGGGGGAGAATGAAGGTAGCTGTACTGTCTTGGACTCCCAGCCACCCCTGGGGACCAAACTTGCGACATGACCTTCAGTGATGGTGCCAGCAGCCCATTGCTTGTTAAGGATATGTGGTCATTTTGCCATTTGACTATCCTCGTGTTTGCATTTATAGATTGATTCAATAAGCAGACAGGTTCACATGTATTTTTAGAGTTATGTTTGGAATCATCTAATTTTCAGAGTTATTTGTCTTGCAGAGGAGCAGTTCTTCTCTCTCACCATCATTTGATTCTGATCTGATGGTCCATGTATCTCAGAAGCCTTCCACTGCCCAGTGGGCATCCCTGACGCTTTCCCAAGGAAGAGCAGTCAGACGAGACGCCATGAACAACTCGTTATCGTCTTCACAGGCAGTGGATGTAAAAAGTGGAACAGGTGCCTCTTCTCGCCATGGTGTCAGCACACAGGGTGGAGGACATCATTCCAACAGCACACTACCGCATGCCCAAGTGGCACGAAGTGAACTTAACGTCCGAGTGCCACGGGGTAAGAGCATAGAGTCACTATTCTAGACATGCTGCCTCACCGTTTGCCTCAGTATTTCTTACTTGTTTTATTTTAAAAAGTGTTGGGTTTCACTGCCCTATTGAGAGGCAATATTGTTGTTAATATTTCTTACTGCCCTTTTAAAGCTCGGATTATTTTTCATTAGGCATTGAGCGACGGCCACTGAAACATCCATCACATGCTGATGGAGCGGAGAGAGAGAGCTGTCCCCCAAAACCACCTCGCACCAGTACAGTACCTGCCCTTGTGCCAAAGCCTCCCTCCAGCCCCCTTGTCAAGCTTGTGGGTAAAATCTACTCCCTCAAGTGCCGGTGAGTTGTACCTGTGGTAATATACCTGTACCTGTAGTAACTTTGTGTCAAATGTATTGCTGTTTATACCTAGAATTACAATACAGGCTTCTGTAGGGCCCAGAAATGCTTAATTTAAAAAAAATTGTCTTCTTAACATACAGCCGTATTACACTCCATAGAGTGAAGGTGTATTCCTAGACTGTTGGTACCTGTACTGATGCTCCTCTCTCTCTCTCAGGTTCTGTGATGTGGAGTTCCATGGCCCTCTCTCGGTGCAGGAGGACTGGATCAGGCACTTGCAGCAGCATATTCTGAATCTCAACTACAACAAACCAGCTCCTGCTGCAAACAACACACCTGCCAAACCTGACACGGGTGTTCCTCAGACCCAAGCCTTAGCTACTACCTCCACCTCTACTAGTAATGTTACAGCTCCAGCTCCCACTTCAGCCATCACACTCAGCCACACGCCCATACCCACACCTGCCTCTACTCTAACACCTGCACCCACTCCGACCCCAACTTCCACAGCTCCCCCAATGGCAAGCCCTGGAACTCCAACACCAGCAGAGCCAGTTCTGACCTCTGCCACATAATACATGCTGTTTTCTTATGTCTTTGCCTTCCTTATACTACATTCTGTCCACACTTCCTTGCAGACTGTTACAGACCAATCTTTCAGTATGTTTCTTCTGTCATTATAAAACTGAGCGTTCAGAAATACTTTACCAAACACCTACACACGCTGACCCACTTAGCATGCAGCAGAAAAGGTAAAGTGAGGCTTGAGATAGGCCAGTTGCCATGACGATTTAGGCTTTGCCAGCCAACAAAATATCAAGCCATGAGTCAAGTGCAGGAGGGTCACAGACTCCTCCATGTTTAATCTGATGCTTAAGTTCTTATATTTTCAGTGGTATTATTTTTCTAACCAGATACTGACCTTTCAGAGGTGTTTATGGACACAGTATGTATGGCAACTAAAGAACTTCTGTAAACGTGCTGACTTCGCCCTGTGAATGGTTCTTATCATAGTTCAGCGGGCACTTTAAGAGTGTATGGAATTGATTCCATACTATGTAATACTTTTAGTACTGACTAGTCAAACTAGTCAAAACTACCATATAGGTAGGAGAACCTAAAAGTAATCTAAGGCACAAATATGAAAACACGTTTTTGTGTTTGTCCAACATCATTGTAGCACTTTTCCTTAAATAGCTTTGCTTCAAAGCACTTAAACATTAGGCCAAGCCTTTGACCCTGGATAGTTACGGCAATCAAACACGTATTCGATGGTTTACACAGTCGTGCCATAATAAAGCATGAACCGATACTGCCGACATGCCATCGTTAAAATTTTAGGATGTATTTGCACCTTAATGAATCTCATTTAAAAAGTGAGACCCAATTTAGTTCACTATTCATTGAAACAGACCTTTAATGTTTGTCATCAGTCTGTGTCTCACCGTGAACATTCAGTTTCTCTCTTGCCATTTTTTTTTCTTCAATAATTCTAAATCCATTTGAAATTCTGTTTCAGATTCTAAATCTGTCTTTGGGAGAGTTTGGCTTTGAATTTTTTTTTCCTTCCTTTCAGTTTATTTATTTATTTATTATTTGGTCCCAATAAAGGCTCAAATAAGCTCTTAAACATTGACTTATCTAATCAGATTTGAAAAAATATATACTACAAATAAGTAAGATAGGACCACCTGGCCCTTTCAAAAGTTCTGACTACTGTTTGTTTTCTGGGTTCTTGAAACTCAGGACTTTCCACATTGGTGAAAAGCATAAGCTATGAAACAATCCTAGAATTCCGTTAAGTTAGGCCTTGATAGCCTTTTGCACATTCGTTGGCCATTTGCACCCCTGCTACCGGAGCGGGCCAAAATACTGAGGTAGCTTTCCAGACTTGCCTCTTCCATTTGCTTAAAATCATTTTTTCAAGAATTTGCCTTGGATTCGTTGAATGGGAACTGGGCCTAAAAATGTTGGCCAGTTTTATTGGGATGCAGTTAAACTGTCTTATTTATTTTCTGCCTTGACTAAAACCCAAACCTCTGTGCTAATTTATTGCACTTTTGAATGTCATAAATTGAACTGTTTTGGCTACAAGACGGGAATTTGAATGTCTTGCAAGAGGGCAATGAGTTGATGCATTTTTACCAGAGGTTTAATAGGGAAATGTGTATGTGTGTGTGTGTGTGTGTGTGTGCGTGTGTGTGTGGGTGTGTGTGGGAGAGAGAGAGA
>JBBPCX010000028.1:14296515-14328554 GCA_037974365.1 Hydrocynus forskahlii
TGAGCGTGCAGTATCGTGGTTGAATTGTGGATGATTGACTTAAGTTTAGCTTACATGGCCAAAGATACAGACGTGGACTACTTGAGCACTGATGTACGTCGCTCTGGATAAGAGCGTCAGCTAAATGCCATGAATGTAAACGTGAATGATTGGCTTACACCGACGTGCGTTCCTTGACTTAACCATTATAGTCACTTTATAACGCTGGGCGCGTAGAGGGGAATATAAACACAAAACCACAAGATGAGACACATGCAGCAGAGGCAGTAGGAGACAGACACACATCGCATGTGTGGAGATACTTCACTCTAGACACACAAACAGCACGGAGACCCGCACAATCTGCAAGTCAGTGTTAAAGTACGGTAACAGTACCGGCGTTCTGCACAGCATCTGAAACGGCATTGGCTAACGCTAGCACTGCAAAGAGTCGTCCAGTCCGGAGGACACTGAGTGGCGCTGCGGCTTAAGAATATTCAAAGTATCAGCCTTTGTTTTGTTTTGTTTGTCATGTTGACTGTTGTAATTGTCATGTTGACTTTAATAAAAGTTGCTCATTGCTGCCTCTGTGTGATGACATCATCAAACAACTAGTCGACTCGACTTTGACTTTATTGACGGATAAGTCGATCTGAAAAAATCTGAAAAAAGTTAATGCCCTAATATACATATTAATGTTTGATTTGATATTAGATACGACCAAAGTGTGTATAGTAAGAACAAGAGTAGACAAGAATGCCTAACAGAGGGAAAATCTCTGCAGTATTACCTCTCTTAGTTTCCCTCATTTTCATCCAACCTGTTCCATCAGTCTTCTTGCTCCAGTTATGTCAAATAGCTGATAGGTCTTAACTGTTTTTTGCTGTTTTTTTGGAGCTGTTCAAAAGTACTTGCTAAAGCACTGAAAACTGTACAGAACACTCTAAAGACATATTGTTAAACATCTGTACTTTTAATGATCATGAACTATTGTTTGGGAGAACTCCTATAAGACAGATACTTCCTGTTATGAAAACACCTGATTATTTTGGGATTGTACACTGGCTGTGTTGGAATGGTGACGCATCCTTTCTAAGGGTTAGCATGACATGAATTACGCATTTGTTGTGGAAGCAGGTTGTACTCTGCTTCTCATCTGCAGCTATTTCCAGCACTCCTGTCTCTCTAAGCCCATCCATCAGGAGTAGACTCCTCTCTCCTGAATGCCTGAAAACTCCTCTTTTCTCCTCTTCCATGCCCTTTCGTTTATCCCTCTGTCCATTTACAGGCCCACATTCCACATACCTGTGCAGTGCTTCCGTGTAGCCAGGACAATTGGAGGTTGTTTCTTGATTTTCTTTAGTAGAGGCGGCTTCTCGTACATAATTAGTAATTTGATGAAGGGTCATTTGTCATTGTTTTCGTATTCACTGGAAGTTGCTTACGTGTTGATGTATTCCACTTAAATGCAATCAGAGCGCCTCATATTTAGCTCCTGAAGATATTTTACTTTGGGGTTTGGATGTTGCCCAGCTATTCAGATCAGAGGCCATTTGGGCTAATTAAGGAAACGGGTCAACATTTTGCAATCTAGGCCCACAGGTCCTGGGTCAGTGCTACCTACTTTAGCATAATGAGGGGAGGTCTATGGTTTCAGTAACAGGTTCTTAAAGTAATAATACAGTAAGACGGCACACATACATTACCAAGTAATTCCAGTGAACACAAAAACAGTGACAAATGAGGGGTCACTGGAAGTTCACTAGAAGTTAGTTATGTGTTGATGCACCTTCCTTATACTTTAGCATATGAGGGGAGGTCTATGGTTTCAAACACAGGTTCTTGAAGCAGTGATTACAAAGCAAAAAATTTGGAATCATTTGTTACTTTTTATCCATCCTAAGATTAGATCCCCAAGTTAGAACTATGTTAAATTTGGTATATTTTGCTCAATGCTCTACAGCTTTTTTCTGTCACATTAAGATTTACTAGGGTTCAACCTGGTAACCTGAATGCAACAATTTGTTTAGAACTTCTTTTTAGCCTACTAATTATTTGAAATATGAACTTGCTCAGGATTGCATCGAGGTATACACTTTTCTGCAATCCAAGTGGCTTTATTTCATTTAAAAATTTCTTCCAAACTTTTAAATGGTAGTGTAACCATAGAATAGGCTTGAATTTCTCCTTGGACCACTAACACTCAAGTAGCAAGTTCACAAGTCAGCTATGGGCCATTTGCTGTGTCTACCCCTTTAGTCAATACCAGGCTAATGTTCAGAATAAGTCATAAAACAAGGTCGGAAGGAGGAAATTGTATCAGCAGGACAGTAGAAGGATCTCTTTCTGACCTGCTCCAAAGTTTACTCTAAAATATGTGTCGAGTCAAAAATAAGATTTAGAGAAACTGTTCTTATTGGGTGGTTTTATTGTCAGTGTCTGCCATGGTCTTGTTCTGTGTTTTAGAATGAAATCATTTACTAGCCAGACATGTGTGGACGTTAAACACATTGCACAAGGGTTGGAAGAATGGTTTCTATTAGTTGGCATGAAGAAAATCATTTTATGTTTCCCGTCAGGCTTGGCGGTGCTATCCAGAAAAGAAATCCCACAAACGTAGACCTTCCACCTAGACATGCAAAGCCTCAGAGTTCAGCTGTGAAATAGAAGCTGAGTGTTGATGGGAAAAAGTGACATATTTCTCCAGCCGGTTCCGGCAGGGATACCCTCTCCAGTTCACTTTGGCCTAGCCCGGCGGAATATTTCCAACATGCTGCAGTTCGTCATGGAGAAGATGTTTGCATGGTGCTGATGACTGTTCCCCTGTGAGACATCGGGCAGTGCAATCCTGGCGCTGAGCACCACTAAATAGTCATCTTGTTGGACTATATTTGAGTGAACAGAGAGGCCTCTCCAGTAGCTTTGTTCAGTGCTTTCCTTGGATATCCTTACAATGACTTCAAATCAGCACACACATTTTCTGTTTCATGTCATACAAGCAAGAAATGGAGTGTCCGGTGTGGGTTGTGTTCCAACAACACTTTTTCGGTTTAACATTGAAATGTCTGCATGTTAAACCCCAAAATTAGTCCCCCTGCACTTCTCAGACCAAATTTGCACACTTGGATTTAATTAGCACTGAATGACTTGGAGAATTATCTGCAATTTTTCTGACCAATATTGTGATTATAATTTAAAATGTGATCATACTCACTAAATTAAGCTCCAAGTCTGGTATTTTGGCCAGAACACCAGAACATCTGCTACCATGAGGCTTTAATGTTGAGCACAGTGTGCCAGACTGCCGGTCAGTTGTGGCTGTGCTGTCCCATACGTGGCTACATGAGTTTTTGACTTTTGGTCTAAATCATCTACAGGCCGTTCACAAGCTGCTTATTACTTCTTGCTATATTACTTCAAACTATCAAGAACATTGAAAATTGTGAGTGAGACAAATGATGGCGATTTTGACCAAATCTTGACATCCAGAAAACAAGCAAGCTGGCTTGGTAAGCCTTTGTTTTTGTGTGTGGATTTAAAAAATTTGATTTGTTTGCATTTGTGATGTGCTTGGTCTGTTTCACTTTAAGTAATCATTAAAAAAGAATGAGTCATTCACAGACTGACCACAACATCAGTGTCCAATCCTGAGCCTTTTCACTTGTAACATTACAATAGTTGTGGGCAGACATGTTTCCTTTAATGTGTTTTTCTGTTGAATGTTGTGTAGGCTAGCAACATTGTGCGTTTACAACTTTCTGCATGAACAGCCGTGCAGACTTACGGACCGCCCCGCCACGTGTGGAGGAGAACACTAAGTGATGTCTAATGGGTGCGTGCCCGGTTGTGATGACTAAGGACGCTGGGAGACGATTGTGTAAAAACAGTACTTCGGCTTCTGCTTAGAACATGCAGTTCTAATATTTTAGATTCTCAGAGTGCTCTGAATCAACGTTTCCCCTCAGTGTACAGTGAACTCAACTGAACACTGTAGAAAAGAAGCTCTAGATCATCTCCATCTTGGCCTGCTTCCCTCCCCATGGCCTCTCACTCTCTCTTTCTCTGACCCCGGTGCCTCTCTCTCCAGGGCTCGTTCTGTGTGTCCTCTGCTCCGCTCCAAGTCCGGCTTAGTTGGGAAGTGTTTATGTTGGCCACATGCTGGATTTCTGACTTATGCCGAAAACACCACAGTTTGTTTAGAGAAAAACACGCTGAGGAATATGTTAGGCTTTTTCCTCTCACAAAAGCACATCTGTTTAGAGGAGATTTGCCAGTGTCTAAACAAGTGGGTTAGGGAGACAGCCTGCCTCTCAGTTTCACAGCTTTTCAGCTTCCTCACTTCTCCAGGTCCACAGAGGACAGCAAGGGTGCCCCCCCTCGCTTTCTCACCCTGACACCCCCCCACCTCGGTCAGTCGGTGTGCCTCTTTGTCCTGAATTTACAGTCTTCACTTTCCATCCCTGTCTCCGTCTCTGGCCGTATGTCCTCGACATACACTCGTTTGCAAATATTTGAACACTCCCAGTCATATGAGGAGTTCTGTTCATTTTCAAAGCGAGAAGAAGTACACTTTAAGTCTGTATATGATGATTGTAATTCATTTGATGATGTGTTTCCACTTTCATTAACTGTTGTCTAACCCAGGAGCCCTTGACTCTCACTGAGAAAAGAAAAAAGCATAAATATGGATGGCAGAATTACTGTAAGTGTACCTACAGAAACAGTCATCTCTAAAGTTACTCTCATGACTGCTTATATATAGTGCCTGAGCTCACACATTACGTGTAAACAGTTCTTAATGTGACACTGTGCTGCTACAGTCAGAGTTGAGTCAGTCTCTTTTAGAGCACAACACACGATTTCATAAATGATTCCATCACTGTGTATCATTACTGTACTTCTTCAAGGTTCGGCTGAATTATGTCAAAACATAAGACTGGGGTTTCTTTTTCCATTTCTATTTTGGTTTTTGTATTTCAAACTCTTTCATGTGCACTGTATGAATCCACACAACCGCTTTCAACCGTCAGTAGCCAGTTTTCCATCTAGATTAAAATTAGAATAAAATTACCTGAAATGTTGTTTGACAAATCATGTTTGACAAATATGGGCTGAATTTAAAGATAAATCTTTAATATCTTGATGCTTTTTTATTTTATAGTCATATTTTAATTAATGACAGCACAAAAACAGAACATAATGGCTTGAATGATGGACACCCTATGACTGATTACCAGTTAATATCATTTTTATGACTTTCCTTAGACGAAAGCACAATAATACGCTACATGGACAAAAGTATTGGGACACACTTGATTTTCAGGGTTTGGGTTAGGCCCCTTACTTCTGGTGAAGGACCAAGACATTTTGGACAATGCCATGCTTTGAACTTCGTGGACCTTTTCTATTCCAGCATGACTGTGCTCCAGTGCACAAAGCAAGGTCCATAAAGACATGTTGGATGAGTTTGGTGTGGAAGAACTTGACTGGCCCCCACAGAGCCCTGACCTCAACCCCATCCAGCACCTTTGGATGAACTGGAACGGAGTTTGAGAGTCAGGCCTTCTCGTCCAACATCAGTGCCTGACCTCAGAAATGCTCTACGGCACAAATTCCTGGAGAAATGTTCCAAAATCTTGTGGAAAGCCTTCCAAGAAGAGTGGAAACTGTTATAGCTACAAAGGGGGACCAACTCCATATTAAAGTCTATGTATCTGAAAGCAATTACATTAAAGTCCCTGTTGGTGTGGTCAGGTGTCCCAATACTTTTGTCCATATAGTGTACCACTGCCTTCCATGGTGATCCCCTGGATATACAATAAAGGTTAAATAAGGTTTGCAGAAATAAACAACATTCATGTTTCTGAGTGCCACAAGTGTACACGGGTTCACTCCTTTTCAGCGAGATTGTGAGTTTTAATCCTACCATTCGTGGCCTGAAATCTTGTGTTACCAGCATCATGGGAACTTGAGAGTCATACATTGTGGGTAGGAATTGGTCATAACTATAAAATCTGCATTTTCAGATTACAATTTTTGTCATTCTTTTAAATTTATGGTCGCTATTTGACACTGAAATACTGTTTGCTGCCAGACTTTTGACCATTTTTTCACCTTTTTTTCTTACACTGTTCTTGTCCTGTTCTGGTCCAGCTGGGCTTGAACCTCTACATTTCTACAAAATAGTGGGATACTAGTTTCTGAAAGAATATTCAGTGATGTTGAATCTGATGCTGGCTAAGATTGAACCGTATGTACTTGTGCCAAGGCTGTAATCCACTGGAGTGGAATGTTAGCAGAGCCATTCGTCTTTAAATCCGTGCTTTTATTGGGCTATAATTGTCACTTGTTCCATGGCAGCTCGCTTCGCCAAGCCCATCACAGTTTAGATGGGTTTCTTGTAAATCTGATTCATGGTCTGGCCCTGATCCAGGCAAAGAACAGCTCTTCTTTCTCTTTTATTAGCCATTTCCATCCTTTCCGTCCCAATAAGAGGCCTTAAATCATTACCCCTTGTAAGGACGAGTTCCTGTTCAGATAAATAAATGAAAACACACAAAGGCACAACAGTGAAGCCATCAATAGAGTGGAGAAAGATTGTGCTTCTGATAGCAGGTGACATTTGATATGTTATATAAGCATTAAATGAGATATAGGTTTTATGACATTATAAAATTATGACACATATGGGCTCAGTCATCGGATGTCAGTGATCCTATCGCAAAGAAATATTGAGTTTGATCCTGCACAGCCACCCATGGCCAGGAAAGAATCCTTGAACTAACACTCCCTCTAACCTTCATTTCTCATTACAACATTTGTGAATAGTGTACTCCTTTAAGTGTGTCGAGGTGTCCATAAGCTTGCATAAGATGCAAAATATGAGGTGGAATTTTACATCTAGCATGTACTGACCCTGAGTCTATTAGCTTGCTAGCATTATGTGATTATTAGAGTCCCAGAGAGAGTGTGGACTTGGACATGAAAAATCTGAGGAAAACTAGGTTAAAAATAAACTAATACATACACTAATGATATCCTTCAAATTACTGTGGTGGTTTCCCCAAGGGTATGTCTTCAGTAAATTTGGTTAAGGAATAATATTGTGCCTTATTCCATCGCAGTTGCACATAAGTTTCATTTTGAAGTTTCATCTTAAGACCATTGCTGCATATTTACATCATCTGTGCCTTGATTGGCAAAACTAAACTTTCAAAGCACTCATTACACATCTGCAAACTTCCTTTACATTTAATCCAATAATTTATATCGATTAGAACTATCAGTCCATCACCCAGTTAGCGACAACCATGCTGACCTGCAATTGTGTGAGAACTACACACCACACCTCTTCTACGGAAACTTCACTGGCTCCCTGTGGCCACCCGCATTAAGTTCAAGACCTTAACACTTGCCTTCAAGGCCGAGAACGAACTTGCACCTCCTTACCTATCAGCACGTCTGGAACCGCCGTTGCTCAAAAGAAGAGTAAGACATGCGTCAGGACTCTTCTCAGTCTTGGGCCCCCAGTGGTGGAACACACTCCCTCTTCCGATCAGATCTGTGGAGTCCCTTGCTGTCTTCAAGTGTCGCCTGAAGACCCACCTCTTCAAGGAGCACCGTGGTGACTTACTACGCCTCAAAACAACAACCTTTGGGCACTTACAGTCTTAACTCCAGGCATTCCTCACTTTTTCTTTAATCTCTGACTTTTTTTCGACAATAGTTGTTTAGGTGTGTAACCTAGCTGGTATTAACTTGGTTGAATAGCAGGTGTTGATTTTAGTGTTGCTTTTCAGCTTCAAGAACAGATGTGGACTTCTTGAGCATTGATGTACATTGCTCTGAATATGAGCGTCTGCTAAATGCCGTCAGTGGAAATGTAAATATTGCTGCCCATTGGTTGCCACATCACACACCACCTCATCTCACACAGCCAAAAGAAGGAAATATTTAAAACACCTAGTTTTGCATTTAAACTTGAACATGTTTAAATACTTTTATCTTCTACTCCATGCTTTTAATAGATTTCGACACATTACTTTCACTTAAGCTTCTCTGCACTTTTCCCACCCCTGATAATTCCTGTGCCAAGGTATTTTTTCCTCTGCTCTGCAGCTGCGAGTTGTTGTAGGGTCAGGGTTTGCTAGCTGATCAGTAGTTATTTGAGCTTAGATTGGTGCAGTCAGTGTGCAAAGTGAGCTTCGAGGCAACCACAATATGTGCTCCCAGGGCATCTGAGTTTAGTGATGAAAAGATAGTGGTGTTAATCAAAGAGTCTTTCCCATGAGAACATTCTACAGCATAATTCTACTCGGGCAAAGACAACAGAGAATGTTGATTGAGAACACAAACTCCACACAAATTGCAGTTGCATAATGGCATATTCTTTATCTTCTCATGCATTTACCTCTGATCTTTTTCAGAGAAAGGTTCAACTGTCTAACTGCTGTTTCTAATGCTTTTGTTAAAGAAAGGTTCACTGCGAGTTGCTCTTCAGCCACTGGTTGTATATCCACCTCAGCCCTTATACAGTGTGTTTTGACTTTTGTGTGAATTTCATACATTTACTCCATTCATGCTTTCGTATTCACAGCAGGCAACCTGAATCTCAAATGGCTCTGTACCTCCATGTAGTGCCTTAAGTTCAACAAACAAATCATTCTCTTTCTGTCTAGTATGGAAATGTGGCTGAATTCCAAACAGCTCTTTGGTGTTGGAACAGGCATTTTCATTGCTAAATAGGGAACTCTGCAGTGAGTAGGGAGCATTTGAGATTTAGTGTGGAAAAGGAATATATCGTTTGAAGCTAGTATTGCTGTTGCAGTGATAATTTGGTGAGCAAAGACTTGCTTGGCAAAAGAATCATTTACCTGAACGATTTAGTCTTTAATTTTCTGTAACTGCTTATTCCTTACTTTGGGTACCGAGATCCTATCCCTGGGTCTACGGGCACAAGACAGTTACTCGCCCTGGGTGGGGCACCAGCCCATCGCAGGGTGCACATACACACACCATTCACTCAAACCTACGGTCAGTTTGGAATCCCCAATTCACCTGACACACGTCTTTGGGGGAAACCGGAGACTCCGGAGGAAACCCACGCCGTCACGAGGAGAACATGCAAACTCCAAACACACACACACACACACACACACAAGGCCAGAACCTAGAGTCAAACCCCCAGCACGGGAGGTGTGAGGCAACAGTGCTACCCACTGTGCCACCATAGGGCCCTATCTAAATTATTATTAATGATTAATCATTTCGATTTAAATGTAAAAATGATCATAGTTTATGCTGTCCACCACTTCGTATGTACGTATGCATGTATGTGTGTATGTGTGTATGTATGTATTTTTTAAATATATTTTAAATTTAAACAGTCCTGGGCTGTTCCTGAGTCTGGTATTATAAAGTGTGATTTGCTGAATCTATATTAGCAAATGCAGAAGTAACATAATGCGATCCAGCTCTGCAGGGGACAGTCGTGGACTTAGTGCTTACTCAGCCTGGCCTGAGACGCCTGTGGGTTTGGTGTTTTTACAGCCGCAGGCTAATTTCCTCGGCATGCTTCCTTTGGGGAGCACTCTGTGCAGTTTGATATCGTACTGGGCCTCTGCTTCCCTTCCAGTATGACACACTGAATCTGATTTACAGCTGCTGACTGTGCAGTTGATGGATGGATCAGTCCACCATCATACAGGACATATGGGTGCTGGGAATAGTATATTTGGCCTAAGAGAAGTGTAAGGTAGCACAATAAGTGCCTTCCATTAGTATGAGAGGGAAGTTATGGTTTATCTGCTTTTCCCACAGACACTTCTGTAGTAACTGTTGCAATGATAGACAAGCTTTACCGAAATTCTGTTTGACCTAATGAGGAACTGTAGTTTCCAATGCTACACCACCAAACTGGACTAACATTTTCACATGTAGATATACACTATTTGGACAAAAGTATTGGGACACACCTGTTTTTCAGGTTTTGGGCTAGGATCCTTACTACCAGTGAAATGCAATCTTAGTGCTTCATCATACCAAGACATTTTGGACAACATCATGCGTCCAACTTTGTGAACACAGTTTGGGGAAGAACCTTTTCTATTCCAGCATGACTGTCCCCCAGTGCACAAAGGTAGGTCCATAAAGATATGGTTGGATGAGTTCGGTGTGGAAGAACTTGACTGGCCTGCAGAGAGTTCTGAGATTGCAAACCAGGTCTTCTCATCCAATGTCAGTGCCTGACATCATAAATGTCTTCCAAGAAGAGTGGAAGCTATTATAGCTGCAAAGGGGAGACTGACTCCATATTAAAGTTTATGTATTTGTCCCAATACTTTTGTCCACCTAGTGTATATAATTTACATGTATATATAAGAAATAATATTTGAAATGAATAACACAATCTACATGTTGAGTTCTAAAATTTCCAGAGATCAAGTAATGGCTTAGGGAGTTTCTGAATTTCAAGAATGCAAACAGCAAACGTGTGTTCTCAACAAATTGCCTGGCACAAACAAACCGGCAAGACCACAAGGACAGAAAATGCATGTACAGGAGTTTGAGATTATATGTTTCCTTGTTATTGGTCCACCCTATGTTGCACTCCTGAACAGACACGGTTTCGTCTATTTTTTGCAGCCTTATTTGCCCCAATTCTGTGCTGGTGTAACAATCACACAAAACAATTAGAACACTCGACCCGAGCACTTGCCACCTCCATGCACTGCAACTCCACTTCTCTACCACTGTCGCATGGACTGATGATGTCATCTGAGGACCCCCCTGACTCTGACAGGAGTACAAAACAGAACAACATATGAAACATTCACAAACTAAAATCATGATAAGAGTACATCATGATAAGAGTACAGTGTCCTTGGAAAAATTAATTGCACTCCAGCTCAGTAAAAAGTAAACAATCAAACATTTTTTTAGATCGCAACACCTACTAGAGATCCGTTTTTTTTTGTAGCCAGTAAATTCAAAATATTATATACGGAATCTAATGGAGAAAACATTCTAAAATTACTGCTTCTGTGTTGTTTTTTTCCATTTCTGTATTAATGGCAAATTTTTACTTTTATCAGCAAAGATTGGGAAAACAGTGGTGATGCAGTAAGACGAATACTGGCTGTAACCATCACTTACCTAAAGGCGACGAGCAGCTGAGGTGAGGCACTGATTCAAAGGAGATTCATATTGATAAAGGAAAGACTAAGGAGAGGCTGCCCACTGTAGTGCCACTTATCTTCAGCTGTGACTTACAGATCATAAACATTGCTGTGACAGATATGAAATAATGTGTCCTAAAAATGGCCATTTAATCATAGTTAATCAGGAACATCATTTAATTCTACCCTTTTTATTCTTCCTGGCTGGTGGATAACAAAGAAAAACATTAAATGCACAAAGAGCACCACAATATTACAAATCAGCACAATTACCATGTTCAGAAATTACTGAATAAATACAGTACAGAAAACATTTGATTCATTAAACTAGAATAAACTCCCCTTCAGTGAAATTCCGAAGTCAACCTCCAAGCACCCATCCTGAATGTGTGTTTCTCAGATGCAAAAACAACACCTTCCAACACCAATACTTTGGCAAGAAATGATTTCACAATGATGGTCGATGGGACATTTAAAGTAATGTTTTAAAATACAGTGCCTCTGAGTTAGCCAATGCTAACCTAGCTAAGGCAGCCAGAGCTAGATGTGACTGTTCATCTAAATTAAGCCTTATATGTCAAAACCAACATTCTTATTCAGCATTATTTAAACTAAAATGAGCAAAGATTTTATAACCTTAGTGTATATTACTCACCTCCTTTGACTTAAAACACAATTAATTCATTTTCTATAATTCTCACTAGGGTTGTGGGTTCCCGGAGTCTATCCTGGGGTAAACTGGTGCGAGGCAGGGACTCACCCTGGGTGGGGCGCCAGCCTACCACATGGCGCACGCACCATTCGATGAAGAAAGTATCACCTTACAGTCATGGTTCTCATCCATTGAAGCCCCAGTGAATGATGGGAGTTCCTGCAGAGGGTGGCTGAGGTTTGAGTGGGGGCACAGAGTGCTCCAAACATGCTCCCAAAAATAATTTGTTCAGTTAATTGACTTGAGACCTGAAGTGGCACTGTTCCTGTATTAACTTGGGACTGTATTAACCTGGGTGTATTGACATGGAACTCGACATGTCTGTATTGACTTAGAGCTTGACTTATAAATTGTCTGAACTGACTCGAGACTCGACTTGCTACGTGCAACTTAGTGACTTGGCGCCATTTCTGAAAATTTCTCCTTGAGTTTGAAAGAAATGATTTTCCTGTTCAACTTCACAGCAATAGTTATTACAGAAAGAATTTGTGAATGGACCATGAGTAAAGCAGTTGTTGTTATTGTGGATGGGGCACGAACCAAATGTTTGTACCATAATGTGTCTTTTCTTTATTTATTCTAACAAAATGTAGAACCTCGACAGTTATATTCTTATTTAAGCATGATTAGTCATTTTACATGCTCTCACAACTATTTTTAATGACAACATACACACCAATGGTGCATTCTTATTCTATTATTTTACTGAAGGATTTAATATTTTGCTTATGGAAAATGTTTTAGAATCATGGATAATTCTCTTTTTCAATTAAACAACAAAGCAGCAAGATTACAATAATTTTTTCTGTGTCTCCACAGTGAAATAAGCATTTCGATTCTAACATCATGCAACAGCTGGATTGTTGTTTTTAAAGAAAATATGAAAATGTATGCACATTTAAGATGATAATGTCTCATATATGTATTTATTTAAATGACAGTTTCAATACAATATGTAAATGAACTGTATATATATACTGTATTGTAAAGTGATCTCTTATTTTCTTCCATGGCTGTATATATATATATACAGTAAGTATCATAAGGATTAATTGTGATATCTGTTGTTTAAAAAAATCCTGCTGGCTGATCAGTACTTTAAGTGTTTAAGATACCTTCATTGGCTTTGTCCAAGAACACATAGTAAAGTTTTACTGTGGGCAGTGTATTTTGTCTGTTGCTACATCAGCCTGCTGATGACGGCGTAATGATCTTTATTTAGATAGAACAGTATTGATTATTCAGTATGCCGTGGCTGAGGAAGACTGCAGTTGGTTTAATAGCAAGACTTTATGCTCAGGACACACTAGCATAGATAACAAACCTGGAGCATAATGGATCTTTATTGACCTGCTGTTGTCTTTAGTGCTGTTGTTCATGACTTTTGCTAGTTCGCAGCATTTAAGGCTGATGCTTTTACCTTGATCCAGAATCGGGTATTATTACGAACAAGTCAACTGACCAGACATCAGCAGCACAGGTATCACTCGCATGTGATTTGGGGATCAGCAAGAGTAAGATTTGTGCCAAACTGACATATATTTAACTTTTTTTGTATAAATATCAAGAAATCACATTCCTAGTGTATTTATTTGTTAATGCCAAATAACAGATGTACAAAGTCATCATACTGAGTCTGTGTGGTCCTGGCTTGGTTTTAGCCTGGTCTGTTCTTGTTTTCTCTCATCCATGCGCTTTCTGTTTGTACTTTGATCCCCATTCACTCCCTGCTTCATGTGCTTTCTGTTTGCGTCTCTAGCTCCACCCCTGTCCTGCCCTCCTGTCGAATGCCTACACCTGCCTGTTAATCCCATGTGTCTCAATTATTCCCTGTTTAATGTAATGTATATATACTGTTGTATTTCCTTGACTGTTGGTCTACTGTTACCCTTACCCTGTCCTCCCAGTCCTGTGTCTGCTTTCTGTTTATATTCCGTAATCAGTCATTGGTTTCTCTTGTTTTTGTTAGTTCATTTCAGTGAATAAAGTCCGTGTTATGCAGTTGTGTGACACTGTGAAGGAAAATGCGTATTTTAAGCTAAACCAACTCTCACTGGGCACCAGAACCATTGGTTCTGGTAATGGTTCTGACATGGGCGCCAGAGCCATTATTGTTGGGGGGGGGGGTTGGCATGCTCCGATCCCGCTATAATGGTTCTGGCGTCCATGTACATAAGTAACAATATAAATATATTTAGCTGGCTTAGATTAGGCATTCATGTCACCTCACTTCAGAGAGAAAAAATGCACTGCTTTTCATAGCTATTCATGCTAATAGAGCAGAGATGCCTGAGAAATTACATGTTTACATTTTACTTTAATATAAAGAAAAGTGCTCAGTGTGATAGGTTGGAGAGAGAATGACAGGTTTGATGAACCACTTTAAATAGGAAAGTGAAGGACAATCTTAATGCTTCAGCTACCAACTTTGTGGACACAGTGTGGGTGCCCCAGTGCACAAAGCGAGGTCCATAAAGACATGATCTTTGGGAAGAACTGGAACTGGAAATTAGATTGCGAGCCAGGCCTTCTCAATCAGCATCAGTGTCTGACCTCATAAATGCTCTACAGAATGAATGGGCACAAATTCCCACAGAAACTCCAAAATCTTTCCACAGACGCTTCCAAATAATTACCTTTATGTTGTAAATGAAAGTGACCAGCTAAAGTAACTAAAACTGCATCCCTGATAGTAAATAAAACAATTATGATTTATAAACCTCACCATCTACAAGACTCATTAATGCTACATCTGAATGAGAGGTTATAATACTTATTGTATGTTTAAACAAATCACCATGGCAGACACTGATTTACTCAGATGACCTTGAAGTGTAGCTTTGAACTGCGGCAATCTCCACCCTGCTGATATTCTGGGAAAGCCCATGTACTAATCATTTTGTTTACTCAATTGAGCCGGGTCTTAATTTCCGTCTTGGGCGGCTATAGATGGGTGGTCATTTTTTTAAAAGGCTGCCTCCCTTCCTGTCTGTGACAGCAGATCAATGTGGTAAAAAGATCCTCAGGCCCATGAGGTGCAACATGACTCTCACTTCATGGCGCATCGTCATTCATTTTCCAGTGGCTGCTGAACTGGTCATCAGAGCTCATTAGAGTTCTTTATGCATAATTAATTACACTCTGCTTTTAGAATGTGGTCGGAAATTGCTGACTGTGAGGCTTTTATTAATGTTAAACTCTTTCATATACTGTAGAGTGGTCACCAACCCTGCTCCTGGAGTTCTACCTTCCTGAGAGGTCTAATTCGTGCCTGTTCTGTCTGATGAACAACATCAGAAGTCTCTGATTGGCTGGAGTGTGAAGTTAAGGGGAAGGGATATGTTCTATGTAGGTTGGAGTTCAATAAAGTAGAGGAGTAGGTTTGGTGACCGCTACTATAGACAGTCGGCAATTCAGTGTTATCATGATAATTGATGTCACAATGAACATCTCTATAATGGTGAACAACTATGTGTATCGTAAAAAGGTTTATTTTTCACAGTTATAAGGACCCTGAAAACAGTGGTAACTGTGTTAGTGTAACTGCATTAGCAGCGTAATGACAAGTAGCTGTTAGCTATTAACATTTACTTTGACCAAATGCATGCTTTGTCCTGTAGTTCCACCATCATTAATGGCACCCTCAGGAAAAGATGAGTGAAAAAGTCACGCAAAAATGTGGCTGTGGTTAATTAGCTCAATTTCACACAAAAAATATGAGAGAAGTTCTTATGAACAGAATGTAACATGTGCATGTTCCAATTTGTATATTTTTTTAAGATCCACTTGAAATTGTCACCACAGAGGTCACATTTCATTAGTCATTCATTAACATGGAGATCATAAATTTGCATCTACTCTCAGGATAATAATAATGTTTTATCCTATGGAGGATCTGTGGAGAAAGATTAGAGAGGCTAAATATTATTACATAAGATTGTTCAGTCAGACATGCTGATTACGTCTGTTCTGTACGTCTGTGCGACATGCAAATCATGTTCAGCATTTAGACGTCCGGCCACGACCCCGTTGGGACGTTGATATTCAGTTCGATATTTGAATGTCTGGCTAGGAGGTTTTGGGTGAGTTTTTTCTGTGCACGTACAGGAAATCAGCAAACATTTTGGAGGCAAAGTTTGCATGCAGCAGAGGGAGGGAGGTGGAGGGACATGGAAGTTGCACTTGTTGAAATTTTGAAGCTAAACTCACTCTTTTCTCAATCCTGCCAGTCGCAGCTTTAAAGAACAGTTGCAAGTTAAAGTAAAACAAGGATATACAGGACCAGGGCAGGCAATAATGAAAACAAAAGGCAGCTTCTGGCGTCTGGAATTCAAAACCTTCAAACGTTTCAGTTAGTCAGAAGTGTACTAACTGTTTGAACTTCCAGTGTGGAAAGAGTAAGATTTCTTATACAGTAGATCGCAATCTGTGCTGTAGTCAGACTGGATCTAATAAGGAGCTTGAACTCCTTTTGTGGTCAAACTGTGGTCACCATAGTCATAGCATGACACACACACACCTCACACAAAGTTCGGTGATCCTATTCTCGTCAGACATGCACACACATACTCACAAATACTCACACACACACACACACACACACACACACACTCACACTCACACACGCAGCTGGCTAATATCAGCTCCAATGGCTCCTCTGTGATTGCATGAAATTTGTCCTGCACACACACATACACACACACACACACACACACACACTCAGACACTAACACACACACACACATGCACATTCACAGAGAGAAGGGGAAGGGAGTAACCTAAGCACTTCATGTCTAGAAAATCAAATGCTTCCTGTACTGCCTAATACGGCCATAATGAATCCGCTTCTTTGCACTCAAAGGCCTCGGTTAAGCTTGATTAGAGAGAAAAAGAGGGTTACACACTCAACTTGATTTTCCTCAACAGCCCCAGACCCATATCCTCATGTCCCTGAAGCTCTCATGCAATCAATAATCCAACCCACAGCCAAGAGGCTGCTCTTAAGACATTTGAAATGCTCCCGTCCCCAAGAGGTAACCAGCCATTAGACAGAAACCTGCTTGGAGGGGGCAAAAATGGACAAAATTCAGCCCTCAAGCTTGCCACTGGTACTGGAATTTATCAATGAAACAAGGTTCTGTCCAGTTTTATAGATGACAGTGAAGTCATGCAGTGTCATTTTTGACATCAAAAAATCCGTATGAGAATACTTAACAACTACAACTGAAGTGAATGTGTGATGTTTTAGGATTACAGTTTGTCTTATAATTGTTAAAGTATAAGCTTACATTACTTGTTAGTGAAACTGGCCTCAGAGCTTTCCTTCCAGAGCAAAAGAAAGAAGTAAACTTCCGATACCAGACAGGTCTTGACTGATATTTGGTGTAAATTGAGTAAAATCCTTTTTTTTTTTTTTTTTTTTTGCCATTCTGTTCCTTTAAACAGCAACGCTAAGTAGGAAAGTATATCCGTCTTTTTCCTTTGGGCCCAAAATATCCTCAGGACTGTTCCTGTTACCATCTGCGAACAGGCGCAAAATATGGTCTGCAGCCCCAGTTACTGTAACTCCCAGATAAAAACAGTTGGAGGTACATGCAGGTCTTACTCGGCCAAAGAGGAATGTTATTCAGCTTCTTCACTGTAAACACCCCAAAATACAGTGTTTGGAAGATGTGAGATTGTAATCCACTTCGGGCCCCTCTGTTATTTTTAAACCCTCTGTTTGTAACAATCAGTCCCTGTTTAAGGTCACAGAGCAGACATTCACACTTTGACGCGGGGTGCATTAGAGACTGAACACACTTATGCGATGCGTTATGATGCATAATTTTCCCCATTCTTGTCCGCAGCCCCAGAAGCAGGAGGAGGACTCCTTCTGAGATGGCCATGCTTTTTTAAGGCCAGCATTATGATGTCAGACCGGAGGATCGATCAATAGCTTGCGGTGAATGTTCCGCTCAGGTCCAGAAATGAGATCCGTCCACTAGAATGCACCTCAGCTGTTTCGACTCTAAATTTAACAAGACTTGTGAAATCACCGACCGACTCCTAAACACTCTCATTACCCAGAGAAGACGGAAAAGATTAGACATTAAAAAAAGGATTACATGTAAAAAAAATAAATAAATAAAAAAAAAATGTTTTTCCACTGTTCTGTTCTTGGAAGAAATAGGTTTGCTGATAGTCATCGTCTACCAATTCTTTCTGAACTGGTGGCATGGGTAGATTGGACAGTGGGAGTCAGACGTTTACTACTGGATGAAAAACAGAATTATTGAATACATATTCAGCACATTTTCGAACTGTTCTTTGGTCTTTGCTGACACAGTGGAGGGCATAACTGCATGCTGAGCATATGTTTGGCAAGGTGGATGTAATAAGGAACCTGTTCCACCCATAGCAGCTTCACAGAAAAGTCTTTCATGTAGTGGAGGAATAAGCTCAGGAATGCTCTCCTGGGGATTATGGAAAGTGGAGAGATGGAGAGAAAGAGAGAGAGCGAGAGAGAGAGAGAGACTGTATGAGGAGTCAAAAGAGTAGCAGTAACAAACAGATTAGTGGGTGTGAACTTCATCCATCTCATCCAAAGCTTCCTTTCAAACAAACACGGAGGAAATAAACTTCTAATGATCCGTATGTTTATGTATTCTTCTAGAGACAAAGATCTACAAAAAAGCCTCAAAAATGTGTCTATGAGCCGTGTTGCCATTGGCCTCAAAAAACTTTCCTTACAAGCCAGAATGATCATGACTCACTTTTTTGGGCCTGCTCCAGATCAGCTTGCTTTCATGAGTCCATGGTAATAGCCTCAGGGCTCTGAGGTCAAGGCGAAGAAAGGAACGTGATGGAAGCATGTGCATTTGGCATTAATTCTATCAGAATATTTATTCAAAAGTCTCAGGGGAAATGGGAATACACCCACAAACCAAACCCATAACTTGCCCATTTTCTCATCACTAAGTGTAGATAGCATCTGTAGGGGTTCATCCAAATGCGGTGGGAAATGAGGAGTTTCAAAACAACTGGGCTGTAGCTCAGCGCTTGCTAAATGAGGAGTTGCTTTGCTAAATGTTCTACCTCTATTATTTATGGATCTTTATTCCTAAAAATAAAAGTTTGTACATGGCTCTTGTTTTCAATGTAAAGTACTAGGAAATTCTTTAATGGCATAGAACCTTTACGTTGTTCAACTTTAAAGGGTTTATATCACACATTTTTCTGAGCTCCACTTATAAGGTTCGGTGAGACGAGGATTTAGGCACCAAAACATAATTTGTTTTACACAACAATGAAATGTTTTTGTTACTGTGCCTTTGGGAGTGATATTTGTAAATGATCTCTGTTTTGATAGGCTGCCCTGTATTTTGCCTTTTTATAAAGTTATAAACTGCTGTAGGCTGAATGAATAAATCTAAATGTGTTGAGTTGTCTGATATCATGAGAACATTGAATTCAAAACAGTCTGTGTTTTACTGCTTAGTTTTCATTTACACTTTATGAACAAAAGTATTGGGACGCCTGACCATTACACTAACAGGGACTTTAATGGCAGTGCATTCAAATACATAGATTTTAATATGGAGTTGGTCCCTCTTTGCAGCTAGAACAGCTTCCAAATGGAAAATTAATATCTACAAATATCATCAGCACTGATTGAGGCTGGAAATGTTGAATACTTAAATAATATTTGAGAATCAACGAAACAAAGTGGTATAAATTTATGACAATGGTAATATTTTTACCTATTCCTACTTGGCCCAAAGTATTGATGTAAGATAAGGTTGTTGGTGTCAGTAAGAGTTTCTGCAGCTGTTATAATAGGTTTCTGTTGATAATGAAACAGAGCTCCTTCTCATAAGCACTTCAAATGACTTTGGTGACTGAATTTTCTTTCAATCTAGTTCACAGATGAGGGGATAAAATCCCATTAAAACTTTGTGATTCATTCTTACCCAAAGAAACCTTTTGTGTCTGCAGGATAAAAGAGAGGAAGCACCTGAGAACGGCATTTCAGGTCTTTGAGAAGAGTGGTGTAAATGTCAAGGAATTATATTTTTATGTGAGGTTGAAATTGAAATGATATAACATCTTCATGGCCATTTGGAAATGAATTGAAAGAGAGCGAACCTTTGAAGTTTTGGCTGCTCCTTCCACCAATCTCTCTTTTAAGCCATTGGTTCAACCATTTCGAAGATTCAAAGCCCTCAGCTAATATATTTTTCAGAAAAAATAATCTCTATTCAAATCTCATTCCTGTCGGAACACTGTCCTTTTTGGATGGTCAAAGAGGGACGTCGAGTTCTCACAGAAAGGTTTTGCTGAGCTGCTGCCAGCTGTCTTGACTGAGGAAATCTGTAGGACCGAAAATATTACAGGATCAAATAAAAGCCGTCACTAAACTAATTACATTTCTTCTCTCTCTCACTGTGTTAGCGACTTGAAATGACTACATAATAGTTGCTAATGACCCTGTTGAGTGATGTATGTCAAACAAAAACATTTCTCATTGGAGCCCTGTATCGCTTCAACTGCACTGAATGGCTGTGTTTGTCTGTGTTTGTCTGTGTTTGCTAACACCGCTAGAATGTAGTTAAAGTACTGCTTCGACCAAAATCAAATTTACACAGTTTTCATCCATAATGTATTTTGTGTACATGGTTTTGTACTGTAGTTTTGAACTGCAGCTACAAAGCCAATGGAGCTAACAAGCGATGGCCAGCAGCCCAAGATAACAAAAGCATAGCGGGTCACTGGGGCACTGATGGCAAAGCTAGCAGTCCACGGGCAGAGCTTTTTGTTCATTGCTGTCAGGTCCACCAGCAGTGATGCAGCAGTTGTAGACTTTTTAAAAATAGCCTTTGATATACAAATGGTCCGTTCACTTCTTGGTTTCCTTTTGAAGACTCTCTTTTTTAACAACCCTGTTATGAGAATTCAGTCACACTTTCTTTTGATTATCTACAGATGCTTTAATCTGTTGGATTATCAAGAGAATTAGGTTTAGGGTTAGAATTAAGACCAGGTTTAAGTTTAGACTGAGGTTGGGGTTAGGTTTAATAAAAAATTTTTTTTTTTTAATTTAAAGTTCAAATACATTTACTAGATACATAATAGAAATGTATTTATAGATATTTATGTGAGTTAAATACAACTCAGGTATTTACAAAGTGTCTACAGTGGACCCTCCAAACAAAGTGCTACCAAATATTCTTCCTAAAAGCTGCTGCTTTTCAAGATTCATCTTTACCATTAATTTGTTTTGGACAGAAAACAGAAATGTGCTAGCTAGCTTGTTAATCGTATCATGGCAGAGGAGGACCTGCTTCTGTCTCTTGACCCTCAAATGCCTCGTGAGCATAAACTGTGAGTAAGAAGCTTTGGAGCGCTGCACAGCTCTCTCAGCAGTTCATCAGTTTTATGAGAGAGGTGTACTGCTACCTCAGAGCAGACAGTCAGTTATACAGGCGAGAGAACTGTAAAACATCTGCTGCAGTGTTTGCAGGCAAAATCTTTTCACGAAAATAATTTAAGATTAGGCCTGAAGATAATCAGCATTACAAATATTATTATAAGTTCATATAATTGGACTAATTATAGAATACAATATACAATCATGTTATATCATGTAATATAGAATATAACATAATGATGTAATTCATTATAATGTTTAATTTATAAGAAAAATTACAAAATCTCCCCAGTCAGTTGGGACTTTTTGTCACTAACCAAACCAGAACTAAAGTTCGAGACTGTAGTCCGAGTTACCAAGTCAATATGTGTTGAAACAATCTTTAGCATCAGAATAGAACTGTTTAAACTATATTGACCAGAGGGTCATTAGTGAGAAGACCTGAAACAAAATGTTTCAGTGTTTTGCAACAGGAGCATACAATCTGGGTAAAATAAGAACCCAGTAGAACGTTTTGGTGAGAAAAACTTTATCACAGCTTTTTGTTAGTCTGTCAACTTTGATTTTCTGTTTCATCTTGACTTCGCTAAGGACTGTATTGTTTAACTGAGCCTTTAAACCCTGACCCACATGAGCCTGCACTTAGTGGGCAAGGCTATGTGTGATAAGTTTTAGTTTTAATAAATCAAACACTGAATTCCAGAGCATACTGTGGTTGGAACAAATTCAATTTTGTGCTGGAAAATATTGTTGGCCCTGAATACCAATATCATCACATGCCTCAAACTATGTCAAGTTGTTAATTAATCTCCAACTGACTTGCTTGTGTGGTTTCTCTGGGCATGCCATTCAGTTATCTTTAAAAATATACTGAAGTGCATTGCATAGCTAACACCAGTAACTGAGGTACTTATGTCCATTATGTAGTTACCAGAAAGTAACTTTGTAGAAAGTAACCTCTCATGCCTCACATCTCTTAAGACTTGGCTTATAGTGAATCGTTTGTTTGTCTCTTTTGGCGGTGGCTGAATTTCTTTTCTTAATTTACGTGGTCTGCTCGCTTTGCTTGTCCTCCATTCTTACAATTTAAGGCCAGCTCCCAAATTCAAACTGTTTTTGGAGATATTTTAGAGTGGTTGAGCCTGCTGCCGAGCACATGATGAGCAGAGCTCTTGAGGTAACAGGAGATGTTGATTTGACCCTTCTGCGGATAGACAAAAACAACACAACTGGCCAAAGAACTGGTCCCAAAAAAAGACTACACACCCATTCTCCCTGGTCCTCCACGGTGTGGCTGAGAACATCTGCCTAAATCTTGTCAGATCCTGCTTTGTTCACTTTGTGTTTAGCTTTCAGACCGGTGATGAATAGGATCTCATGAGTGTTTGGAAATTCATCCTGTAAATATGAAGCGGGAGTCATCCTCTCAGGTCAGCTGAGGCAGCTGAATTTTTATATTATATAATGTCATCACTTGGGAGGTGGAAACTGCTTCCCTATCTCTCAGGCCATGTCCACACGTACACGGGTATTTCTGAAAACAGAGATTTTCCATTTTCGTTTAAAAAAAAAATCGCATCCACACGAGCACGTTTTCAAAAATATCTCTTGATCCTAGAGGAAAATGCTTATGTAATGACGGCTCAGACACCGGACCGGGTTAAAGTCGCATGGTGTGATTAATCAGCGTTGTTTTTAATGTGTTTTTTTCTGTGATTAATTGATCGAAATTAAGGTGTTAATGCCAAAACTTCTAACAAGGTTGAGAGCAGTAGTGCTTTGTAAACGTTGGGCATTGCAGATGAAAACCTAATGTAAACACGGCGCATACTGTGACATCATATGAGTGGCGCGCAGTATGACGCAAAACGGTCCTTTTTTCAAAATCTTCGTGGTCCACACGTAAACGCAGAAACGGAGTTTTCAAAAGTCTCCACTTTGGCCCGAGTTTTCAAAAACTTCCGTTTTCACTGACCCAAAACACTGTTTACGTGTGGACGAAAGGTCAAAACGCATAGAAAAACCTCCGTTTTCAGAAATACCCGTGTACGTGTGGACATGACCTCACATCTGCTCTGTTGAAACAGGAGAGCAAACATGCTTGCTTGGGCCAAGGCACTGTGTACTTTTATGAAAATAAAATATTGTCACACTTTATGGACAAAAGTATTGGGACACCATAATACCAACAGGGACTTTAATGACATTACATTCAAATACATAGACTTTAATATGGAGTTGGTACCCTTTGCAGAAATAACAGCTTCCACACTTTCTGAAAGACTTTCCACAAGATTTTGGAGTGTTTCTGTGGGAATTTGTGCCCATTTATTCTGTAGAGCATTTATGAGGCACTCATAGCGGACAAGAAGGCCTGGCTCGCAATCTCCGTTCCAGTTCATCCTAAAATTGTGGGATAGGGTTGAGGTCAGAGCTCTGTGTGGGCCAGTAAAGTTCTTCCACACGGAACTCATCCAACCTTATCTTTATGGACCTTGCTTTGTTATAACGTGTGTCCCAATATTTATGTCCATATAGTGCATATGCTGGCAGTATACTCTAAAATAAAATCTGATTATAATCACTGTGATACAGTGGAGCTACACAGTTACTTGTCCAGTCATCTCTAAACTTGTCTACTGCAACTCTCTACTGGCTGGACTTCCACTGAAGGTAACGAGATCTCTTCAGCTGATTCAGAATACAGCTGCCAGGTTAGTCTTCAATGTTTTGAAATTCTCACATACCACACTATAATAAATGTTCACTGGCTCCCTGTGGCCACTCGCATTAAGCTGAAAACCTTAACACTTGCCTTCAAGGCCAAGAACAGACTTGCACCTCCTTACCAATCAGCACCGATAAAGCAGCATGTCACTTCTAATCCTCTCAGAGCTTCAAGCACTGCTCGTCTAGAACCTCAAAAGAAGAGGAAGACATGCATCAAGACTCTTCTCAGTCTTGGCCCCCCAATGGTGGAATGAACTCCATCTTCCGATCCCTTGCTGTCTTCAAGCATTGCCTGAAGACCCACCTCTTCAAGGAGCACCTTGATGAATAACTAGGCTTATTGTTATTGCTTACTAATTTCTTTTTCCCTATATTGATAAAAAAATACATCGGGGACTTACCCGCTTAACTCTATGTTTTCCTTACTAATGCTTTAACCTCTGACTTTTTTTGACAGGATCTGTGTTAGGTGCAACTTAGCTGGCAGTAACTTGGTTGAATAGGGGACATTTAAGTACTGTTTTTCTGGTTTGAAGAACAGATGTGGACAACTTGAGCACTAATGCCAAAAAGGGATTTTTACGTGTTACTGTAGTTCATAACTAAAGGGCGAATGCCCAGTACACTTTAGTAGTCCTCATACTTAAATGCACCCACTAAACCTGTTAATTATCAGATGGGTTCACTCAGGAATGTCTGAGCAAGGAAATCATGACACTGTCCTCCAGAACCAGAGTTTTGTGTTCCTGCAGTAGAAGAACCACTTTCGGTTCCCTAAAGTCCATTCTAATGAGAGATTTGTGAGTGTGAAGGACCTTTTAAAAGTTTGAAGAATCTTAATTTGATATCAAGCTTTTACATTATGAGAAATGTCCTCTAGACATTTAAATGGTTCTTCATATTTACCTATCTTTTTCAAGCATATTTCTGAGAACCCTTTTTGGCACCTTTATTTTACGATTACTTTTATTTTACGAGCGTGCTTGCTTGAGAATGTCTAAACGTCCAAATACTGTACATAGCTTATTTAGTGTAAGTGTTATTATGAAATCCCCTCTCCAGAATTTGAATACTGACATGGTTCCACAAAGAAATATCAAAAGTAATTAAATGTTCAAGTTTGTGGGAATTCTCGTTTAACATCTCAAACTTCACAGACGGCAACATCTTAAGGCTTGTAATTCAGTAATTGCATGGTGCAAATTGTTAGAGTGATAATCAAATAATGTTTAAGAATTATACAGAGAACACTAAAATGTTTTATTTCTAAATGAACTGAACTTAATAATCGTAAAGTTGGGTTGGGTGGTGGAATGGTAATTAGGTCCACTGGTATATTAAAAATGATCATGGGAATTAAAAATTCTGAGTCAAAACTGGCCTAATGGATAGGGTATCAGCCTTCAGAACTGATGTTTTTCAGGGTCAGGCTATGTTAGCTGGGGATGTAGCTCAGTGGTAGAGCACATGCTTTGCATGTATGAGGTCTTGGGCTCAATCCCCAGCATCTCCATTAAGGGTCACTCATTTTAGGGCAGCTGGTGGTTAGGCAGTTGCCCCTGCAATCAGAAGGTCATAGATTTTAATCCCAATTGCAAGTGGCAACACTGAGGTACCCTTGAACAAGGTACCGTCCCCACTGCTCCACTTGGTGAATGAGTTAAATGTAGAGAAAGAATTTCACTCTGTTCACACTGTGTCCTGTGCTGTGGTGTGCTCATCTGTGACTATGAGAGCCACTTTACTAAATTCCATGTCTGTCTAGGAAACAGCCAAACAACCACATTCTGATCATTTACATGTGAGGCTCACTCACTGGAGCTGTGAAAGTTCACAGATAGGTGCTGCTGTTAGAAAGAAAGGAAGAATCATGTCCAGAAAAAAATATTTCAGGAAAACTATGTGTGAGAGTGGCTCAGCAAATGCCGTATGCACAGAACAGATTCAGTTCTGCCTGTTATTCCATTTTTATGCTGTAAGATAAAAGTCTGAGAGTCTTTATCCTCAACATATGTGTTGTTTTAGCATCAGATAGCTGGAACCAGGCCTGTACAGTGGTGTGTCGCACTTTTGGTGCACTACTTTAGCTATCTTTAGCTTAGCAAAGTCACTGCAGACTGATTTTATCATTCTGGTTTTATTGTCTGCCCTTGTATCCTGCTCACAAAGCTGACTCTAAGTTAGCCAAGTGTGCCACAGATCCGGGCACCACAGAACAGGTTTAATTTGTCCCTCCAACACTAGATGCTAAAAGAGTTAACCCGAAATCTGAGCCTAATGTTTTCATTTGTAATCCTAAACCTAACCCTCACACAGCTGAGTTTCATCAGATAGTTTAGTGTTACCAAATCATCCACACTCACAAAGAGTGTAAACACAAAGAGTTCCTTGAGCGGTAAAGAAACATGTATGTAAATGGGATATATAAGTATGTTAAACCTTTTAAACATTTTAAGAGCCTTAACATAATATGAAGGAAGAACCTTTACATTATGTGAAGGTTATTGAAACTTGAAGGTTCTTCATACTTACACATCTCATTTACAAACTTTGTTTAGGACCCATCCACTGAGAGGTTAAACACCGAAGGCCTGGCTGTTTGGTCCTATGTTCTGTATTACTGTTCTAGTGATAACACACCTGACTGCACAGTTTGCACAGGGATCAAAAATCTTATCAACCCAACTTCCTCATGCAGACTGTGCAGCGAGCCATGTTATTACTAGAACAGTAATACAAAGCATACGACCAAACAGTCAAGCTTATTAACAGGGATTCTTTTTAACTAAGCTAACAGTTTCTGTTTCATTGTTTTGCTAAATTGATAAGCATAGGATACAAAATGTGTCCTGATCTTATTCATCAGGACACTCTTCTGATATTTGGTGATGTGCTTTTGTGAAACTGGAGCAGTGTTTATGAATGTTTAGTTACTTTACAGGACATTCAACCACTGAGCATCTCCTGACTCTCTTTTGTCCTGTGGCAGGCAGCCAGGACATCATAAATACAGCAAAAAACAAATGACCATGGATCCATTTAGGGGAGGTTTGGTCAACCAGGGCACCCCCTCTGCCCCACCATGTGTTGCCTCTCAGAAACCAGCACTATTTTCATTCATTTGAAACTGAAGGCAGATCTGGTTATGTTCTTGCCAGTTCCAAAACTGATTTTATTGGTACTGTTAATACTGTTATTAAGTCATACCATTCATGATTGTTACTTGTATTAAAAAAACCCCATAATATTGCATAATGATGTAATGCTAATGTTTAGTCAAGGTAAACTCGCTTTTGTGCATTTTGTACATTTTACTTTTTTGATCGTTTGTTACAAACTCACAAAAGACTAAAATAAATCATGTTTATCATTTCTGCAAATCAAGATAATCCACAAAAGAATAACCATTCATCAAATTTCAATTGAAAATATGGCACTGATTTAAAGTATGAATCTGCTGTTTTGGCAGAACGTTTCCACTTGTTTCACTGAGC
Source organism: Hydrocynus forskahlii (assembly GCA_037974365.1). Classification (NCBI taxonomy): domain Eukaryota; kingdom Metazoa; phylum Chordata; class Actinopteri; order Characiformes; family Alestidae; genus Hydrocynus; species Hydrocynus forskahlii. The sequence goes on from JBBPCX010000028.1 coordinate 14,324,017, forward strand.
TGCGACTGAGGAATAATTCATGTCAAATTGCAGCATGCTTTCTTATAATTTCTGCTAACAGCAGCTTCCACTACACTTACTGCTTTAGACCTTTGAATTTTTGAGAACATGAGTCACCACAAGGCATAAATGATCCCCAAAAAAAACTCTGACGCAGAACCACACTTGAGGCGTTTATCCAAATACACCCTTGAACAGCCACTACATCCACCTCTGAAGGTCCCCAGGGTCAATGGCTCCCCAAGGAGCAGCATCAGAGGAAGAGAGGGAATCGAGTCGCTTTGTTTGGATGTGTCTGGTCCTCTTTGGTGCTTGGGTCAAAAAGTGTGTTTTTCTTTCTAGTTGTATTGTACATAATTAACTTTGGGATAAACAGAGCATTCCCCCAAAGGCTTATCGTTTACAAAAGGATGTCTGGAAGGTTCCTAAAATTGTCTCCAACATTTACTTTGAAGACAGAAAGGGTATTCTCACTGAGACGACATTCCCCCCCCAGCCAGGTGAATGAGCGCAAGATATCATCATGGGGTAGAACTCTAGGCTTTCGCTCTGATGATTTGATAGAATCTACAGTCTGCTGTAGTAGATGGTAAACAGACTTGTGCTTGTAACATGCACCGTGTATCAAAAAGCGAAGGAATTATGTTGGAAAATATGGCTTAGTAAGACACAGATAAATAAAAAAGAGTCCCTTATAGTCACGCGTGAACACACCACACCACAGCACACTGTGTGAAATTCTTTCTCTGCATTTAACCCATTCACCAAGTGAAACAGTGGGCAGACAGCAACGGGGGGAGTGCAGGGAGCAGTGTGTGGGGATATTACCCTGCCCACTGGTCCCTCAGTGGTGCCACTGGCAGTCCTGAGATTCGAACCCATGACCTTCTGATCACAGGGACAACTCTCTAACCACCAGGACACCAGCAACCAATGAGATAACTGCTAATGTCAGAATAATGGATTTTGTCCTGTTAGAATATGTTGTTTATTCTGAGCTTTAATTTAATGGTCTTGGGGACAGTACTTTGCTCAAAGTTTCCTCAGTGTGGTCACTAGCAGTCCCAGGATTCAAACCCATGACCTTCTGATTGCAGGGGCAACTCCTTAGCCACCAGGCCACTAGTATGGCTAAGAGATCACTTTTGGCCATGTTTTATTATACAGTACAGCCAAGCCTAGCGAAGAAATGAGCTTTCATGAAAATCTACCCCTAAAAGCAGGTGTTACGGTAGTAGGTACTTTGCTCCCTGTAGGCCTTAAAATAATGCTGAAACAATATGTTGAAGATATTTCACTAGGCTTTTGGACACCCTGACAAACCATTAAACCACAAGTGTTTCGAACACAGACCAAATGTCACATACCTACATGCCTTAGCAAACCAGAGTTCAGACGTCCAGTAGACTAACATTTAAGCATGTGATGTTTCAGGCTGAACTGAATTTGTTCCATCCATAATGCTGTAGATATTGTGATCCCACCTGGTTTTAGCTCGGCATGAAGTGCTTTTGGGGAACAACCGCAATTTGAGGGCAATAATGGAAAAATAACGGACCTCCTCTCTTTCTCTCCGCTCCTCTCTTCTGTCTCTCTCTCTTTGTCTCTCTCTCTTTGCGGCTGATCGAGGATGTGTTTAATGGATGTAGCTCTGCGGTGAGCCCATCTGGTTTGAGTTCACCCTGTCCCCTGGACTCTATACTGGAGGAATGGCCTGGCATTCGATGAATTGAACGATTACTGGAAAGTTGGGCCGGGTGCAGCAAAAACAAGGAACCGAGGACGCGAGCACTCACACACACACACACGCATACACACGCGCCTAAAGTTGAGCTAAAATGCTGCATGGTGTTCATGCTCGAGCATTCATACATGTGGACACATTAGCAAAATATGAGGAGCCTGGGGCAAGGAATAAGTATTAAATCAGCTTCATCCACATTTACTGTAACGCCACTAATAGAGCATTTAAAAGCAAGCCCAGAGCCGTTCCTTTTCTGAATCGGGAGGCAGCCGTGCTGTTTGCCTTATGGCTTTACAAGCTATGTCTGCCAGAATGGCTAAATTAACATTTTGTGGCCCATTAAATAGTTTGTGGTGTGTGTGTGTGTGTGTGTGTGTGTGTGTGTGTGTGTGAGACAGAGAGCGCGAGAGAGAGTCAGTGACGTCTAGAAGACTGCACACTAAACTAAATTAAACTTGCAGCAGCCTCTAGATATTCTTCTGTCTACTGTGTGCAGCAGCCTGTTTGTCCTTTTTTGTTTATTTTCTATTGTTAACAAAGACTTCCCATTACCAGCTGTATTCTGAGCCAGTCCAAGCAAAAAAAAAGTACTCTGGGGTCAGTTTCCTTAAATGAAACCTCCACAGAGTTGACCTTAAACTTTGTAAATATCATCCAAATGGCAGTAATATAATGAAGGTCAAGGACACATCGTCAAGACATGACCCATCTGTGCTTTTTCATAGCTTATGGAGCTTGACATGGTTTTGACTGCAACGTTGCATTCGCCCTGATTTTAATACCGTAAACAAACTATTCTCGGCAGACTTCCTGCTTGGTTTATGGGAACATCATATTTATAAAAGTATTATAAATATAATAATAAAACACACAGCATACATTTCAACCCAATCCTTCATTGTTTAATGTGTGCTATGTTATTGGGCAGGAATGTTTTATGAAACTGATAAAACCATCAAATCTTATCAAATTTGTATTATCCAGAAACATTTTTTTCCCCATTCTTTTTCCCTGAAGTTGTTCTAGAGACTGACCTTGTTTTCCACAGAATGCAGCATGAGATTATTTTTGAACAGCAACATTCTGCATTAGGGCCGATAGTTCATTGGGTTGGGGGCCGTGTTGAGAAAAAAGTACACAGAGCACCCACAATATTAAACTAAAATTCTGTTTGCCCTGCTAAAACTGGTGGGGTGGCAGTTGCTCAGTGAAAACACTTGTCTGTTAACCAGATGACCACAAAATTGCCAGTTCAACCCCCCCCCCCCTTCTTTCTACCATTGTGTCCTTGAGCAAAACACCTAACCCTCCGTTGCTCCAGGGGTACGGTCATTGTAACTAATGATTGTAAGTCATGTCATCCAAATGCTCCTTTTGCCCTTTAAAAACCACCAAAACTGCTTGGACCCATCAAGGGATGGACGCCACACAACCTCTGAAGGTGCTGTGATATTTGGCACCATGGCTTTCGTAGCAGATCCTCTCAAATATATATATAAATAATACAAAAAAAACTTGGTTGAATATTTCAATCATGTAGAAAATAAATTCAAAAGGACAAGTCTGTTCTATGTCAAAAGGGGGAAATAAGAAAATGAGAGAAATCTACTGGTCTTTTGAGGTTTGAAACAAGCAATTTGAAGATCTAAGTAACAAATGTAATTGGAGAGCCTGAGAAACTTTCAGTTTCAGTACTCAGGTAAAGGATGAATATTCCAAAAAATAATGCTTAAGCACTGTAATGTGTAACTATCATGCTAGCAAATATATATTGTACACAACATTTTAAACTCTTCCTTAAGTGAGATTAAAAAACAGGTCCTTGTTTTTTTTTTCATTAAGTGAAAGCAGTGGACTGTTTGCTTCAGTGACAGAAAAAATGTTAGAGTTTGTCTTTTATAAGATATACAGGGCCCACATAATAAACAGAAAAATGTACATCATAACTAAGACGCGTGCTTTTTTGTGGATCTCATTCAAATACACTCATAAAACTCCACTTCAAGTTTGGGGACAAAAAATATTTCAATATATTTTTCACAAATACGTTTTCTTTTTCATTTTGTTGTTTAACACATTAAAGACAAACCATTTTTTAATTAAATGAAGTGTCATCACATCTTTATGAACTCCTGCAAAAGCAACATAATTAAACAGCTCTGTGGGAGGATGTTAGTTCTGTTGCATCAGATAACAGACGCCCATGGTGGCCAGCAACCCGCCCAGAGAGGGCAGGGACGGATGCACTGTTTTGGAATAATTGTAATGAATAGCTATTGCATTGTCAGATTCGAGATAGCGGTCTTTCAATGATAGGGCCAATGCTTAGACAGCAGTGCTAATTTAGGAAACTTTGTAAATTTATCCCTTATAAGGTCTTCGGGTCTGTGGGACCCGTTTTTAGTTTTTAGCTTAAGAAAAATTATACAAATAATTATTTTTTCAAACTGAGATTCATTGGCCTTGGCTCAATTTCTGTGAGGAACAAAAATCAGTAAACATTCACACTGACCTCCCCCCCCTGCACCCCCCCTTCACATTTGCATTACATACAGGGTCTTTGGGTCCACTGGACCCGGGGCTAGTCAAAGTGTGGAAATCATCGGTCCTATGTACCCTCATTTTGCCTTCCTCCTCTCTGAGCCTGTGTGTGTGTGTGAGAGAGAGTAAGGAGAGTAAAGCAGTTGAATGGACCCAGGTGTGAGCCACCAGTGCCATTCCCGCACAAGGTTGCAACACTGTTGCAAAATTGGAGCACCCAACACTGTCTGCACCCACATTCCCACACATTTCA
>JBBPCX010000028.1:14328654-14351899 GCA_037974365.1 Hydrocynus forskahlii
TGGCATGCTAGCAGAAAGGAGGTATTTTATTGTAACTTTAATCTGATGAAAAGTCTAGTTTTGTGCATTTACTTTTACACCTCTCTGCTTCAACTAGTCAGTGAGAATTACATTTTTATATAATATTTTTTGTTCCTACATCATTCATATCTTATGGCTAGAAAAATTTGAACGTCACAGTTTCTCAGTTCTTATAACCTGTTTCTACTTTCTCTCCACATTTGAAACTGAGAATTGGTCTTATTTTGTATTTGCAGGAGTATTTTGAGATCTGAAATGTGTGTGAGCTCTGAAAGATCTTCAAAATCTTGCAGTGTTCTCATGTGCCCCTGTCGAGTGGTGGTGACACAGTCCAGGAAGCTGTGGTTTTCTAGTAGCTTGAAACAGGACACTTTCATATCTCCTTTGTTTACCTCATGCTCTAAAGCGCTTGGACCAGATGGTCACTTTCTTTTCAAGTAAACAAGTAATTGAAATGGCTTGAGGCTATTAGGTTGCACATTCTGCTTGCCTTCTGTCTGTATTTGGTTCTGTGCGTACGCATTATTGACAAACAATGGGCAGAGTTTAAAATATTTTAGGATCTGGACTTGCTCCAGGTCAAGACATGATACGTTAAATAGATTTGATGCTATTTAGTTTACTAAACTGCATTAACATCAAAATGTATCAGAAAATGTACCCATGGCAAAATAAATTCAAAATTGTTTCAACACAAGCAACAGATGGCGTAGGTCTGCACTTACCCTTCCCATATTGTGTGCACCAGCCATTATGCTCTTCATGCATCAGTTAAGGTCTTTCTCTTTAATTGTGCCATGATTGTTCCCAACAGTGTTTTGCCAGAAAACCTGATATAGTTCATTGCTCAACATGACCAAGAACCACATATTTTGTCAAGAAGGGACCTTCTGACATGTATTACAAGCAGTGCTGGGCATTTTAATGCATTATTATCGCATTAACGCATTGTTTACGTAACGCTGACAATTATTTTATTGCGCATTAACGCAATATTTTAAATGTTTTTTAAAATTTTATTTAACAAAACACTTTAAATTTTAAATGTAAAATATTATTTTTATTTTGAAAGTTTGTTTTTCTGTGCTCGACTGGCTCACCTCACTTTAACAGGGACACTCGCTACTGAACATACTGTCTGCTTCTGCTGCTCCCTGTTAAAAGAAAAATGTTTCTGCTGGTCCCTGTTCAGAAAAAAAAGAAATCTGAAAACTAAATGTGAACTTGCTGTTGCTCAGAAGATGCCTGATATAGCTACTGTTCTGATCGGGGCTCTGGACCGTGGGCGCCTTGTTGAAAAATGCTACCATAGCACAGATCGACAGCAAAGTCGATTCATGTTACCCTGCCGAAAAATGCTCCCTTTAAGTTTATACAGTTAATACAGTTTATAGGCAGTTTATAACACTGATAATGATGAGAAATAGATAAATAATATGCATAATCAGAGAAAGATACATTTTATTTTAAATATTTACTTTGATATATATTGATTCATGCTGCCCTGTCGAAAAATGCTACCTTGAAGCTTATTCAGATGTTATTGCACCAGATGTTATTGCACTTTTGTTCATATAGCAGTACTTTTAAAATAAAAGTGCACAATACACTACTTTTGAATTAATTACTGAATTTTGCATGTAACAATGCAATTAATCACAGAAAATCATGTGATTAATCGCGATTAAAATGTTAATCGTTGCCCAGCATTAATTACAAGCAAACACAAATCTCTGTTTTATGTGAAGTGTAGGGCCAGGTGTTTGAACATGGTACAACAAAAACAGAAACTATAGTTTGTAGTTGTTCACTGTCAAAAGATTTCTGGTCTGAACATTTGAATGCATTGGTAGTTATATTATTAGAATTATACATGTGAAACAGTGAATACACACAGCTATATAAAGTATATTGAGAAATAATTACCCTTGACTTAGAGGGTAGTTCACTGGTAGTGGTCAATATCGAAAAAATATAATATTGGGACGCCTGACCATTATACCAACAGGGAATTGAATGACATTACATTCAAATACATAGACTTTAATAGGGAGTTGGTCCGCCCTTTGCTCCCACTCTTATTGTAAGTCTTTCCACAAGATTTTGGAGTTTCTGTAGGAATTTGTGTCCTTTCTGTAGACCATTTATGATGTGAGGTACTGATGTTGGGCGAGAAGGCCTGGCTCGCAATCTCTGTTCCAGTTCAACCCAAAGGTGTTGGATGGAGTTGAGGTCAGGGCTCTGTGTTGGCCAATCAAGGTCTTCCACACCAAACCACACCAGCCATGTCTTTATGCAGCCTGCTTTGTGCACTTGGGCATAGTCATACTGGAATAGAAAATTCTTCCCCAAACTGTCCACAGCTTGAAAGCATGGCCAACATTGTCCATTGCCTTGGTATGCTGAAGCATTAAGATTGCCCTTCACTGGAAGCAGGGGGCCTAGCTCAAACCCTGAAAAACAGGTGTCTCTCAATACTTTTGTCCATATGGTGTATGTACTAATTTGTAATATTATAAAAGGGAACGGACGAAGCAGAATCAGTGGTGCCACAATTAAAAGCATCTTTCAAAAACAATGAATACAGTGATTTTCATTTAACAATTTTCTCTCTGAACTACACTAAATCAAGTTACACTCTCTTTGTTCTTTATTTGCTAATGATATCCACAGTATGCTGGAAATAGCATATTGTGAAATAATGTGATGTCATTTATCACAATAATGATGAATATAAAATACATCTGGCCAGGATTAAAATACATCTGGCCAGGATGAAGTGTAGGGAGCAGGAGAATGTGCTGCAACGCACAGGATCTGATCTTGGTGAGTTGCAGGAGGAGCCCGGCCAGGAATCACCCTACAGAGCCCAGTCCCTCCAACCAGTACAGCCTTCGAACCCCTGCAGAGTAGTCCAGCCCAAGCAGATCAAGTGGCCTCCAGCTAAGAGTCAGGCAGTGTGGTCACAGTTTGACACTGACGTGAGCCAGATCTTGGAAACCACAGCCAAGGGGGAGGTGGATTGGCGGCTTGAGACCATGACTGCAATCATAGTCAGCTATGCAGCCGTAAGGTTTGGCCACGTCGATAGCAGTAACAGCAACCGCTTGCTGAGCTTCGCAACATCTTGAGGAAGAAGCTCATGACGTGGTGTTGGGCAGAGTGGCACCGAAGGCGGGGAGGGAAAGAGCCAGGAAGCACACTGCCTTCATCACTAACCCTTTCACCTTCACCAAGAGGCTACTGGGGGACAAGTTTGCATCCTCAACTGAGGATGCAAACTTCTTTCTCCACTACAACCTGAGCAACCCAGAGAGAGATCAGGAGCCTGGGCCACAGAGGGCCCTCATAAGCCCACGACCTCCAACAGTGGACTTCAGAATAAGAGAGCCCAGCTGGACTGAGGTTCAGGAGGTGGTGAAGGGGCCCAGAACAGCTTCGGTCTCGGGCAGTAGATGGATCCTCCAAGGCCTAGAGAAGCTCATCACCTGGGCAAGGATGAGCTTTACACTGGTAAAATCAAGGTCTCTAGTGCTCAAGAGGGGAAAAGTAATGGACAAGTTCCGCTTCTCACTGTCTGGAGCCACCATGCCATCCATCACGGAGCAGCCACTAAAGAGCCTCGGGAAGTACTTTGACTGCAGCCTCAAAGATTCTTCTTCCATCCAGAAAACCAGCAAGGAGCTCAAAGACTGGCTGAGTCAGGCTAACAAATCAGGCCTGCCAGGTAGGTTCAAGGCCTGGATTCACCAGCACTCCATCTGGTGTACACAGTACCCATCACAACAGTCGAAGCCATGGAGAGAAGGATTAACAGCTACCTGCACAGATGGCTCAGTCTCCCCCACAGCCTGAGCAGCTCCACCCTGTATGGCACCAACAACATCCTGCAGTGGCCTTGCCGAAGAGTTCATGGTGTCCAGAACATGGGAAGTGTTGCAATACAGGGATTCGAGAGACCCGAAGGTGGCATCAGCTGGCATACAGGTACGAACAGGCCAGAAATGGAGGGCAGACATAGCCCTGGAGGTGGCTGAGTCAAGGCTGAGGTAGAAGGCTTTGGTGGGGCTCACAGTGACAGGCCGTGCAGGCATTGGCTACCTTCCAGTAACTAGGGTAGACAAGGCTAAAGGCAAAGAGTGGCAACATCTTGTTCAGGAGGAACAAGTCCTCAATGTTCAGGATGGGGATGCTTGGAACACCTCCTTAGCAGCTGCCCAAAAGTGCTTGCAGATGGGCGCTATAGTTGGCGCCATGACAGGGTGCTTAGGGCAGTTGCTGACAGCATAGCCATGGCCATCAACACCATCAGGGGCTACCATACGCCAAACCAGAGGCAAAATCAGGCCTCCTCACCTCTTCCACAGACTGGAGACTGGAAGTGGACCTTGGCAAGCAAGTTAAAGTTCCCAGCCAGGATGACACCAACACGGCTTCAACCAGACATGATCATTGTGTCCGATTCCACCCAGCAGCTAATCATTCTGGAGCTCACAGTGCCCTGGGAAGAGCGCATGGACGAGGCCAATGAGAGGAAGCGTGCCAAGTACCAGGAGCTGGCCTCACCGGGGAGGCAAAGAAGAAGGCAAGATCTGCAACTGAAGCTGCAGAAAAAGCCACAAGGTGGCTGTGAATAAGGGCTGAGCCGTGGGCAAACGCTGTAAGATGTGTCTTTTAACAAATATCACCAAATGACCATCCCTAGTTGTAAGCACCATAAACTGAAGTCCTGAGGAATGTGCTCCATGTCTCCAAAATATAACCTGGACAGTCTTTTCTCAAGTCATTGCAAAGAAATAAAAAAGTGCTTTGCAAGTTTTTGTTTTAGTCTTTTAGAAACTTTGTGCCATTTATATAAACTGTGATGAATCTCCCTGTTTTTATCAGTGTCACAGTATGGTAATATTGTAGAAGCCAAAGCTCTGTTGATTAAAGCTTTGCTCTGAGGCTGAATACTAAGGTCAGATGTTTTTCTCCCATTCAGCAGACCTGGCGCATTGAGCATGCGGTTATTTATTTGACCACACAATAAATAATCTGAACTATGACACATTCAACTTTTGTCCCTCCTGAAAGGTTTTCACTGAAAGCGCTATCACACTGCGGCTGTGATTCTTGGCCCTGAATACAAATGAAGCGCTTCCAAACATGCAAACTGAATGTTTCAGCAGACCTCCAGGTCAGCGATAGATACATTTAAAGGTCCAAATGCATTAAAGACTCTCTCAGTCTTGCTAGCACTGCGTATTTACCCCAATATTCATGTGAGTAGACTCACTAAGATGTTAGGAAGCCCAGTGCAAAAAACTGAATGGCTCCAATGTGAAAATAACTTGAATTAATAGCAAAATGACAATTTAATTGTCTTTGTAAATTTCTTTGTAATTTTCTGTAACTCAAATGAGTTACAAGAGTTGCTGGGTAGCCTAGTGGTTAGGGTGTTGCCCCTGCAATTAGAAGGTTGTGGGTTTGAATCCCAACAGTGCTAGTGTCATCACTGAGGTACCCTTGAGCAAGGTACCATCTCCACACACTGCTCCTTGGGCGCCCCTCGTTGTGTGGCAGACCACTGCTTCACTTGGTGAATGGGTTAAATGCAGAGAAAGAATTTCACTCTGTTCGCTGTGGTGTGTTCATGTGTGACTATAATGGGCCACTTTACTAATGCTGCCTACCACCCTACCTTCTAACATATAATGTTAACCTTAGTGGCTATTTGGATTGCAATGATTATATTTAGAGGTCACCCTGTTTTTCATTTGTAGCCATATGGTCATTTGGTTATCTGTCTTTCAGTGCGGATAAAATGTTAACACAAAGTTACACAGAAAGCTTCCAGCACTATAGACTCAAGTTAAATACTTTATAATTTCTTTTCCATATTTCATGAAATGTTCCCTTGCCTTAATAACACCATCAACTGTCAGTTTGGGCTAGTTTCTTAAATGCTAGTTCCTGAGCATTTTAGTTTGTTCTTCCACAAGTTCAAGCAGCATTTCAGATCATGTTTGTCTATTTTTAATCATTTTGCCTGCTTTTCTACAATGAGGTCAGATAATTTTCTGGTCAGTCTCAGTGTTCCATCATGTCTGCAGGACAAGGCCTGGTAGACCACCAAAACTGTCCTCATCAGAAAAACAGTGCTTAAAGCTTTGAGAACAAATCAGATCAACAGGTATTTCTGTGGGTCTGAAATGATGTGTAACTGTTAAGAAGCCATTACTAAGAAGAGAAGAGGAAATAGAACATTTGATGTTTTACTTTTGATGTTTCTGATGAGCGTACATTTCTGTTTGATGCTGAAGCATACATGACTTGTGCTTATGGCTGTTTTGACTGGAAATTAAATGAATGAAATAGTTCTTCACAGTACTGTTGATTCTTGAGAACCTTTGCTGTGCAACACAAATACCGTCACTTGCCAAAGGAAATCATCTGAAATAAAAAATTATTGTTTTTTAATCATTTGAATCTCTTGAACACAGCATCTGTCCTTTACATTGTGTAAAACAAAGTCACCGTTTTGGAGATATTTATGTTTTCCTGTAAAGCGAGAGTATGTTGAGAACTTTTACCACGGACGTGCTGCATTATGCAGAAGAGGGTGCATGTGTTATGGTTATGGAAGCTAATGGATGTGTGTAGTCGTGGCTGAGTAGTTAACATGATGGGCTATAAATCCATTGGGGTCTGCCGGTGCACGTTTGAATCCTGCTGACTACGGAGTATTTTGGGGCAGCTGATGGCCTACTGGTCAGGTGTTACCCCAGCGACCCCTGTGTTCCTGGCTGCCCACTGCTTCACTTGGTGAATGGGTTAAATGCAGAGAAAGAATTTTATGCTATTCACACTGTGTGTTCACATATGACAAATGGTGAGGTCATGTTATGAAGATCTGGATCTCTTTGAGAGTTGTGGGTATACAACTGTGTCAATATCAATATGGGGGGCCCAATAAATATTTCAGTTTGGCCTTTCACCATGGATCCCAGTGCAATTTCCCCTCCAGTAGTTACACTACCGACTGTTGTCCTAATTGCCATTTGCCATGAAGAAATGAGCCTTCCTCATATTTCAGTCATTCTTCTGGTACAGTTGGGAATTCAGCCAATCCAGCCATTTTCCCTCATTTTCCTCTTATCACCTCAGTTACCTCTCCTTATTTGTCTTCCTCTTCTATCTGCCTGTCCTCCTATCCACTTAGACTCAGATGGCGAAGGAAGCAAATTATACTCCCAAATAATATTAGTTTTGAAAGCCAGAGGCTTTATATTAATCCATCATTATCATTCATCTCCATTAATGCCATTCCAACAGAGATACGAGGGTCCTCTGAATTTCTGAGCACGCTTCTATAGACGCTTCTAGCATTCCTCCCTAATTATTTTATTTTCTTCAGGGATATCGTTCCAAACCTCCACTTCAGCCCCCTGTCCTTCCTCTTCCAGACCCCAGGACCACAGTGAACTAAGGAGTGGATGGACAGACATTTTTTTCTCACGTGTGGTAGACCGAATGCGGCTTAGCGAGCGCCTGCACAGCCGCCTGGAATCATGTGGTTGGAAGAACCTCTAAAGGGTCCAAAGCACTGTCCCATCCGTTCTGCATCAGAGGACTGGGTTCAGTCTTTATTTACTGCATTGGGAGAAGACATCACACACTGAATGACATGCATTACTGGAAGTGTTGAATTCCTTTCATAATAGTGTATTTTCGATTGTATTCATTGAAACTGATGATTTCTCGATACCTATCGAAAATATGGCAGATTGCAGCAGAAGACCCTAACCCTGTTTTCTTGTCCAAATGACACATCTGCATCAAGTAATCCATTTAGAAAGGCTTGAGGAAAGGTGGGAAATCAAATCCATGTCTGCCTCAGAGGGGGTGCATTCCTGTCTATTTATCATGAATCAAGCCGTTCCGGTGTTCCTTTTCCACAATCCATTAGCACAATACCCCAAAGTGAAGAATCAGCTCTGCAAAAAAAGCCTTCCAGACAACAGGAGTGTGTGTGTACATCTGTACAATATACAGAATAGCATACACTATATTTCTTTGGTTGTGTATTGATTTAAGTGTGTGTAAACTGAATGGAGTGTAAAAAACTTTTTTCAGTGAGCTGAGCATCTACTGTACTGCAGTAACCTACTAAACACAGGCATATTTGTGATTAGTGTAACTAATATATATAAAGTGCATCCAAGTTTGAATAGAACCTATATATAATGTGAAAATGTCGTTCACATAGCTTGACAGGCAACGAAAGCACCTTGGACAGGTTGCCAGTTCATCACAGGGCAAACATGCAACACACTCACACCCAGGAGCAATTCATCATCTTCAATTCACCTGACATGTATGTCTTTGGACTGTGAGAGGAAACCTATGAGCACCCTGTGGAAGCTCATGCAGACACAGAGGAGGAGGCCATACAGAAACGAACCCAGAGACCCCAGCCAGGAACTGAACCCTGAACCTTCTTGCGGTGATGCATCAGTGTTGACCACTGTGCTCTAAAAAGCAATGTCTGGAGGAAAGAAAGGACCAAAAACAGAAATTAACAAAGCCTCTAAGAATTCTGGGTACCCCTGCCCCATACTTTCTCTATATCCTGCCTCTTTTAGTTTATTATTCTCAGTGTATTTTTCTTATTCTCACTTTTTAATCAGGTAATACAAGCAACTTTCCTGTGTGATAACAACTAATTGTGAGCAATTAACTTGATTACACCTGATTATTTAAGTACAAATAATGTCAAGACTTTCAGTGATAAATTCTACTCCAATCAATTGTAAAATTAATTGATAAGCTTTTCAACTTAACTGCCAAAAGAAATTAACTGTCAATATATGTTAACAACCTGCAACTAAAAAGTAAGACTACACAAATGTTTTGTCACCATAAGAACAAGAGTCTTGGTCAGGAGGCACACAGCCATGGAGGGCTGATTGGGTAATAGGAGGTTGTAGCTGGACATTGAGTAAGCTTGACAAAACACCAAGATGAACATTGCAGTAGTGGTTTCTTAGCCTTTGATCTTTTCTTTGAAAATACATTACATACATAATTGTTTTTCCATTGTATTTGAACCAATCAGTTGAACACATTGTATCGGAATCTTTTAGAACCAACTCATCTTTCAGTGTTGAGACCTTAGACCTTCTACTTAGGCAAAGACGTGAGAACAAGTTCTCTGTATAAAACTACTGTATACTGTACTTAATAGGAACAATACAAAGTGTGGCTGTGCTCAAATTTATGTACATTCCAACTCTGTAGAGAAGTGGAGTGTTGCTTAAGAGCACCTCTTTAAAGTTATTTAAACCTTGCAAGGGCATGTATCTCATAAAAACCCTCTGAAGTGGACTCTTAAATAAAGGAACAGCCTTAGTGTGCAGCTTTAAGTGAAGGTGCTGGACTATGCTGCAGCTTTCCAGAGCATTACTGTGGAACTTCACAGGGGTTCGGAACAGCCTGCGAGAGAATGATCACTATTTCTTATTTATTGTGTTTGACAGAGATTAAGCTGGATCAGTGAGGTAGTAAGGTAAGTCATATACTATAAAAAAGGTTTTATAGTTCATAATCCTTGTATAAAGACAGAAAACCATGACATGAAATTATTAAATTCTTTATTCTCAGTGAGTCACAAGAGGTTATTTTACAAAAGTTAAGGGGTCTTTGTCATGCCAAAATTGTAAACTGTATGCCCAACGTAGACTATAGTTAACAGTGCCCTATAGCTACTAAGCAATATAATTTGGAGAATTCATCCATTTTTTCAGTTTCTTGTGTTGTTCAGCCAGTCAGGGAAAGGTTTCACAAAAAACTCACTGCAGCCAGAGAAGATGCCATATTTTTTTTTAGCTTGGTCCATTTCAGCTGGTCAACAGAGGACTGGTTCATGAATAATCACTTATTTGGGTTCATTACATGTTCAAGTGCCTTTCACTGTCAAAATGATATTTGAGAATCTTTGGAGAGGATCTGCTATAGCTTCTTTTGGAGGTTTGGACAGTAGAAGGTGTCTCAGGGTATCTATGTCACAGCAGCAGTTATACATTTCAAACACTTGGCTCCTGGGTTCCAAGGTTGGGAAGAAAAAATGTAGGGGTTAGAGGCAAAGAAATGGGCTTGGAGAAGTTCAGGGTAAAGAGGACCAAATGGCTGAGGTTTTTGATTGCGAGTTGTGGTTAGATATGGGCTGGTGTGAAATGCCCTCAGAAGACCTAGAATGGAAAATCTTAGGAAGAGCCAAGGGTTTTGAATTTTCTTCTCTTTGTTCTTGGTCGGCAGAGTACTGGGTCAGCTGCAGAAATGTGTATGAGTATGTCACGGCCGGCAGTTTAAACAGCTGCCTCTAGCGTCCAGCACAAACACTTGAACAACACTCACCGTGTTATTGGTATGTAATTTGGGATTTTGGATTTTTTTTTTTTTTTTTGACCGAGACAGGGTTTATGAAGTGGCACAAAATAGTAACATCTGCTCCCCATCTCCTTGTTCCCTATCTGATTTGGCTCAAAATAAGAGTGCTTCCAACTGGATTTAATACACCGATATTCATACCAGGAAAATGTTCCAGAAGTTGTTGTAAACCAAAAAATGAGCCAATTATAAAGTTAACCTGATTGCACTGATGTGAATATAAACTACCACCGTGCCCCTCAGCGATTAGTGTCATTCTGGGTTTATTTGGGATGTAATTTTAAAAACTAAAATGACATGTTTTCTTTGTGCTCTGGTTTCACCTAATCTGCTTGAGATATGTGAGCCCTGTCAGAAAATATTGCTGTAACTGTGCAAACAGAAAATTTCATGCCTATTGAGTGCATGGTGTTGAGACAAACATTTTCTTTTGCAATCATGTTTCAGGACTTAAGAATATGTAGAACAGTCCAACCCCGTCCCTTTTCTTTCCCTCTCTTGTTGCTCTCTCTTTTGTCCTATTGCCACAGGTTGCGTGGAAGATGTTTATTTTAGCTCCCCTCCAGGCCTCACTCATACCTTGGTAGACTGATCAGGCCCAGAATGTGCAAACACTGCGGACACACCTGTCTCCAAATCTTGGCTCTAGCTCTCCTGTTTTTCTGCTCAACACATTCCTCCCCTCAGCCCATTAGTCTCTCATTCAGGTAGAAATGAAGCCTTCTCAGCTCTGATGTCGTTGGCCTCGTTGAAGTAGAGCTTAAACCTTCTTGGTTCTAATGTCACTGGTCTTTTTATGGTAAATGAAAGGAACAGATGATGCTTTGGCCTTCTGCATGAAAGGGAGCTCTGTTTGCAGTGGGCGGGAGAGAAATGCATGACTGCGAATTTGAGGTACAGACATGGCCCTACATGCCAGAGTGTTTGAGTTTGGCTTTAGATAGTACTGTCGGTAGAATAGCTTGTTGACATGACAATAAATTGCTTAACTATGGTCTATTGATAATGTATATCCTGGAGAGCATGGAGACGCCATACTTAGAGCTCATGCTATATTAGTAAAGGTCCTACATAATGGAAAACTTCCTCACTATGTAAAAAAAATAGAAAAGTTACCAAAATTAGCAAAGCTGAAGTTTCAAAATGTACCATTAGTTTATCAGTCCATTCACTCTGTACATGGAAACTACATGGAAAAATTCATGAGCAGTCACACAAGCATGTTCATGTTCCCTCATGAGACAGGCGAAGAATGATGACAAATTGGTTGCAGCGGCCAAACCTGAGGAAGACGCCCCACAAACATTCTCTTTGGATAGTGTTGAGGGCTTTGGAGCAGCCTATAAAGGCCATAAACAAGTTCACGTGTTGTTCCCGGCACTGTAGAGCTGTAAAAATCATACTGTGAAGGGCTGGTCACCTTTGGCGATGTATTGGTGTCAAATTCTTGTACAAAGGTACACTTCCTGCTTTTTCAGCTCTGCAAGAATCTTGTCAGTAGCAGGGAACATCTTGTTTTTGAGGGAGCAAACAGCTGCTAGAACTTCCAGGAAGGTTGGGGGCTGGCTGAGATTATGAATAGGAAAATGTTCAGAGGGATCTGCATCAATGTATAGTATCAAAAGGTTCAGCTAACTTCATCAGGAATCTATTTTGGTCCTACAGGACTTTTAGATTATCTGCTTTCTTCAGTGTGATGCAATTTTTTTGGCTGTGACTATTTTTGACAAATTTGTAAAAGTTATGCATATAATTTTTATCAGCAAATGTATTTGTTTAGGGTTGTTCAGGGTGGCAGGGTGTGCTTTGTGCATGTTCTTCAGGGTGTGCTTTGTGCATGGTTCTTGGTCTTGGAAATGAGTTGACTCATAGAGAGCCAAGCTAACAGAAGACGACTTCTGGTCCAAGGTATTCTCTGAACTCAAGGAGAACTCCATCTACCCTAGTTTCTCAGGCAAGAAGTGATGAAATGTGTTTCTTGCATCAGGTACAATCTAGTCAGCCCCCACTGGTCCCTCACAGCTGCAAGTGGGGGTGATCGTACCCTCATGTGGACCTTGGTCACAACCATACGGTTGTCTATTCTATTTTCTGCACCTCTCAGGGCAGGCAGGATAAGACCATGCCTAATGTTCACATCCTATGACATAGTCTACCATGTGCCAATGTGTGGTGTGGGGGTGTCTCAGAGCTGTCTTATGTTTAATCTTAATGTCTCAGAGTTGGTTATGGTCAGATTGTGCTCAGAGCAGACAGTAAGTAATCTCATGCCGTTTGCACTGGCCTGACCAATGCCATGTGTGCCAAACTGTACATTCCATATCCTGTTATTCTCTCCCACATTTAAATCCCCAAGCGCGATGATCTTGTCATGCTTGGGGAGCTGGCGAAGAGCAGAGAGCGGTGTTCAGGCCCAGCAGTCTCAGCTTTTCTATCACATGCTGAGGAATGATGGTGTTGAATGCTGAACTGATGTCTATAAACAGCTTTCTCACATAGGTGTCCTTTGTGTCCAGGTGGGTGAGGGCCAGGTGAAGGATGGCATCTTCTGCTAAATAGTTGGGGTGATAAGCAGACTGCAAGGGCTCCAGTGTGGGAGGCAGTGTTGATTTTATGTGCCTCATGACAAACCTCTCGGAGAACTTCATGATAATGGGTGTGAGACAGATAGTGAAGATGCTGTGAGGACATCTGCCAGTTGGTCTACATATCCTCTGAGCACATGAGCAGGAATGTTATCTGGTCTCCTGGCCTACTGTGGGGTTACTCTGAGCAGTTGGTGTAGGCCCAGATGACCTGTCACTTGAGCCGTGTATCACGTGTTCTGAAAATGGCCATGGATTTTCTGAGTGTGTGCGCGCTTCACTTCACTGATGGCCTGGGACAGGTTGTGCCCTTGCTGTTCTCAGGGCAGTAGGTTCTGGCTGGGGTGAGTAGTGATGGTCCTGGAGTAACATCATCATAGGTAGCAGCCTCCCTAAACACGTCCCAGTCAGTGTGCCCAAAACAGTCCTGCAGAGCAAAGATGGTTCGTGGGGGCCAGATATTTATCTGTTTCCGAATAGGCTCAGCACATCTGACAAGCCTGTAGTGATCTGTCTGTATGCTAGGATCAGCATAACAGAAATGTGGACTGAGTGGCTGAGGTGACACAGTGTTCATGCACCATGCTGTGTTGATTTTAACAAACAAGCCCTCTTCTTGAGTTTTACCAGACAGAGCGGGACTTGTGTCTAAGCGAAATGCTAACAGGTTATACATTTGAGCAGCCAAATGTCTTTGATGTCCCCTCTCCTAGTAGACTTACCTATAAGCAAGGGTGTATCAAGCTTTCCAAAAGTGGGGGTGTTCTGGGATGGTGGACAGCCTCTGTATTGGCAACAGGGCACTTCAGCCCTCTTTTCATCCCTGAAGAAAGAGGCTAGCCACTGGTGGCTGGGAGGTTTCCATGGTATTTCTTCAGCTAAAACCTTTTGTTTACAGATGTAACTGTACTTTGAACATATTAACTAGGCTTATGTATGTAGCTCATGTATTTATTACTGTGACAGGACAAGATCCTGTCAGCCGTCGCCGTTTTTTCACTGCCTGTGTACATAGGTATGAAAATATAGGTGATCTGCTGCTCTACAATTTATTAACGCAGTCTAGGTGGGACCTCGCTTCGAAAATGTTCATGAAAAATCGAATAAGGAAATATTTATCAGCATTTTTTATTGTTGGGATATCAGTCTGATAATGCCAAATAATTTTTCAAGTTCAGTAACAATACAGGACAGCCAAACAGAACAGATGTCATTTACATATATCATTTTTAAAGATGCAGGAACAAATATTGCCTGTTTACTTCTATGGGACAAAGAAAGGGTGGAAACATGGCCATAAACTAAAATATTCCGTGAAAATAGTGACATACAAGAAAGACGTAAGATATAAGCTTTTAAATAATAAATTTAGTTATGAATCTTGCACCACAAATTCTGGTACCACCCTTTTATTTTGAGAAAATGCCATTGTTGTTATTGGATGTACATTTTGCTGCTGCTGTCTGCATTTATCGGTTTGCATTATGAAAACAGAACTCTTGCAAGTAAAAGGGACATTATAACCCCATCAAGGGCCCCTTTTTTCCATGCACTGAGTGTCAGGTCCAAAAGCTGAGCTCAAAACTCCATGTGCAGCTGTAGCTACAAGTGGTCCACCCACATACTGTTTTTTAAAAGCAAATCTGGTTTGCATTGATTACAGTGTAATTTCTACTGTGCAGAAGCGATGATTAAAAATTACAACACATTTCAACATTACTTAGTCATAGCTAATTTAACCTGGCAGAGATCTCTTCCAGCTGCAGAGCACAATTCAGCACTTTCTACTGTGTGTCTCCAAGAAATTAATTTAAACGATTAATTATTTTATTTTTATACTTCTTGCTGTGTGTCCAAGTGAGATATACTTCTCATGTGCAAGTGTAATTGCAGTTAAATAGGTGATTGACTGTGTGTCTTAAAATAACGTGTTGATTCGCCTTTTCACTTTATGTGGTCTGGAAGGTGGCAGCCTTACAGGAGAGAACCAGGTTGGCCTCCCGTCATTGCCCACCCGTTTTCGGGGAAGCCCGCCCCTTTGCTCAATTCTGATTGGTTAGAGTGTCTCACTCCATTGGCCAGAGTGTCTCACTCCATTGGCCAGTCTTCCCTAAAAAGGTGGGGCGATGCGGAATACGGATGGTAAAAAAACACCAGTTTCATCTGCTGCCGGTGGATAAAAGTGAAGCCGGGAGTAAAGTTCCCTTGACAGACGAGCAGCAGAGCCCGAGAGCAGACAACCAGAAAGACTGTCCGCAAGTTCACTTCACTTCTGGCGGGCTGCTGAGCTTCAACAGGATGAGGAACCTTCCACTGTCTGGAGCGCTTCGAGTTTTTATCAAGGAAATACGATTTTCTTTAGAAGGTGGACTTTATCAAATTGGTTAAAGGACAGACCCTGCAAAATTGGATTTATTCCGTTTTTTTCAGCACTGTTTATTGTTTTCGTTTTTAGAAGAAACCTCTCCTTTTTCTTCTCTGTCCTCTTAACTAGGTAGAATGACATAACAGAAACATCTCTCCAATGGTAGGTTAAATTCATCATATTAAGTCAAATGTACGAGATGGTTGTGTGGACTGTATTTAATAGTCTAATCCGAACTCCATGCTAATTCCACCATATATTTGGTGGCAAAACCCTGGTGCTCGCGGATGCAGTGTGAGATGTTGAAAACAGATAATATAATGTGCTCATACAGTTGCTGGTGGTATCCAAGAAATCAAAACACGAACATCTGGAGCCTCCAGCTCTGTAATTATGAAATATGCTTTCAGAGAGTCCGGGGTGTTAGCCTGCGCCAGACACCAAGATGTGTCGAGACTTGTTCAGCAATTTTGACTCATATCACATTAAAAGTGAGAAAAAAGAGTTTTATCTGAGTGTACATGGGGGTTCATTTCGATTTTTTTTTTGTAATGCATGCGCTTATTTATGAAGAGGGAAAAATACTTCAAGGTATTTAATTGATCCAGTATTTTAATATTCTCAACATTGCAATTTATCTGGTGCATTATTATGTTTTTTACTGTCAATGTCTGCTGCTACCAAGCATGTATGCATATACATGCAAACATATACTGCACTTTTATAGGATTATATATATATATTTACATACACACACATTTCTATGTTTTATATTTTTTTAATATTTGTATAGTGTGCTTTTTATCTTATTCTGTTGTGTTCTATAGCCTTTATTCTATTGTTTGTGTTACTCTTTCTTTCGTACTGCTCACTTTGCTGCCGTAACAATGCAAGTCCCACTTGTGGGACTAATAAAGGGTTATCTTATCTTATCTTATCCTATTTATTAATGATAGGAAGTGCATGGAAGGTCAAGCCAAGTTCAGTTTTTGGTACATTTTATGTATAAACATTCTGTTAGATGGCAATTAGCAAAAACTTGAAATGACCCAATATTTATGCTGATTACCTTTTAAAGTAGAAACGTTATATATCTTTACATACCTAATCCAATCACTTTCTATATATATTGAAACACGAACTCTGTTATCCTTATACTTGTTCTTCTGCTCTTTTCAGCTCTGTATTTTTGCAAAGACTGCCCCTTCTCCCTCAGTCTGGAGATGTTATCTATACAGCACTGCAACACCTCAGCCCCGGCCGCCGTAGCTCCCATCTCCAACCAGACCCCTGGGGCAGTCGAGATGGCAGCCATGGGTACCAAGGACAACATGACACTTAGAACTGTAATGGGCAATCATAACAACCCTATGGCTGCTGGCCTCTCCATGACCCTGGGTATACTGTCTAACATCATTGCACTCCTCATCCTGGCCAAAGCCTATGCTCGTCTGCGCCGGCGCTCCAAGGCCACCTTTCTTCTCTTCGCCAGTTCCCTGGTGGCCACAGACTTCGCAGGCCACATCATCCCGGGCGCCCTGGTACTGCATCTGTACTCGAACGGTGCTGGTCCGAACCCACCTCCCGTCGCAGATGCCACCTGCCTTTTCCTTGGTGGCAGCATGGTGTTTTTTGGCTTGTGCCCACTCTTCCTGGGCTGCGCCATGGCAGCCGAACGATGCCTGGGGGTGACTCGGCCACTCCTCCACGCCCGGCTTGTTTCTACTACCCGCACTAAGATGGCTGTGGCGTTGATCTGGTTGGCAGCACTTCTTGTGGCCTTGCTGCCCATCGTCAGACTTGGAGAATACACATATCAGTACCCATGGACCTGGTGCTTCATCAGGGTGCTAGGGAACACAAAAGGCACCGATGTGGCCTTCGTGCTACTGTTCTCTGGACTAGGGCTCGCCTCACTGGCTGTGTCGTTAGTGTGCAACACAGTCAGTGGGATGACACTGGTTCTGGCCCGATTACGCAGAAGGAAGTGCAACCGCCGCTCCGCAAAATCACACGACATTGAGATGGTGGCGCAGTTGGTGGGGATCATGGTCACATCCTGCATTTGCTGGAGTCCCCTGCTGGTAAGTATACAATCCTCCTGTAATCACTGTGCAATATCAGTACAACCTACTGTATTATATTCCCACTATAATCACATTACACTTAATGTGCTAACCACTCTTTAGTATTTTTCACTATTAATATACTTATAATATAACAAAAATGCATGTAAGACATTCGAAAACTTCCTCTCTTCCTTCTGTTGCAATGACAGGTCATTTTAAATACACTCCCCTTTGGTTTTATTCTTGCAAAATAAAGTGTACACTATTAAGCTTGCAGTTTACAATAGAGCCTCCCACAGAATTGAAATTTAATTTAACTTATTTCATACACATAATTTCTATGCATGAATGTTTAATAGATACTGTGAATTAAGCACACAGACAGACCTGCTGGCCAGGATTGAGTGCTCTCGCTCACATAATACGAAAAAGTACATAAGACTAAACAGTCCCACTTAGAAATATTTCAAAATGTATGTAAACATGACTCAGTACTCTACATTGTGAAGAGAATGGCTTGTGGGAAATAGATTAAAGGACTTGGGTGTTAGAGCTGAAGAGATGGTGTAATGTTGGTGTCTCATCATATTAACTGGAACGATGCTGGTTTTGGAAGTGCTCCATTGTCTACACAGCTCTGCTCTAAAATCTGAAAAGTATGAATGCCACCTTCTTGATTTGTACAAGCCCTCTAGCTGAAGGTGTGGTTGTCCAACTCAAATAAGGAAAAATATGAGAGAGAAAAAAATAGAAGAGAAAATGAGAATAACTTTCCCTAAAACACTTGCTACTGGAACTGTAATTAACCATAATTCAGATTTCTCAATGGTAATGAATTGAGACATTTCACTGCTTTGTCCCACCAACTGAGAATACCTGCAATGCATCAAAGTGGTGCGCATTCTTGTGAACTGTAGGGTCGTCAGAAATTTCTGTGATTTTCCAGTTAGTACTGGCTACGATTAGAATGTTTGGTTCTGTTGCAACAGATGTGATGCTGAATGGAATCCACAATTTATAGCCCCCCATAAACCAGAGGCTAAAACTGTAATAATGACTAATATTCAATTATTTGTTTGTGTGATGTGGTTTCTAAGACTGGTATAAAACAACTAGTTTTAGAGAATGTCTTCTTGTGATTTATTACTGCATATCTTCCACATGAGCCTAGATGAATAATAAAGAACACCTGTTCCATCAAAGTTCATTTTCGCCATGAGGTGTCAGATTTAATTTGTTAAAATGTTCTTCTCCCCTACAACTCCGTAGATCTTTTAGTCACTGCACATTGTCAGTGTTATGTATACAAATAGTTCTTTATCCTGAATGAAATGATCGAACAATAACACTGTTTTTAGTGCCCTATGGAAATGTGTATGTGTATGGATATGTAAGTATGTGTTGGCCTGAAATTAAGACCATATTGCCACTATCCAAATCATTTGATTTTGATTATTGAATAGTTCACATTGAAAGTAATGTTTTGGCCAACTTGTCTTATCTGTACTGCATTTCTAATCTAATAAATGTCCTCTTAGCCACGGTTTCAATCACGTTAGTAGTATTAGCCTCATAGGTCCAATGCAAAAGGAAAGAAGCAGAGATTGGGTGTCAAACTTGCCTTGGGATGATTGACTAAATCTAACTTAAGAGAACAATTATGTAAATTTTGGTCTTGGCCAAAATAATACTTTAAACTGACTAAAAATCATTTTGAACGTAATCAGTGATAGTCTTTAGACTACAATTGAGTTTTGTCTTGACCAAAGAAATTACAGAGCAACCACTGACCACAACTATATTGCACTTTCCTGCAGATCTTTGGCCTGATGTCAATAAGACATTCCTATAGCGACTCCAAGGAGGACAAACCCTACAGGATTCTGATGGTGACAGGGGTGCGTCTGGCCTCCTGCAACCAAATCCTGGACCCCTGGGTTTACATCCTGCTGCGACGAGCCGTGCTCAGGAAAATCTACAGGCTTACCACCGGCCGCACGGACATGAGAGGCAGCACCTTCCGCCGCTGGGAGATCAGCTCCTTCCAGAGCTCTGAGAAAAATGCTGTCAAACGGATCTAAAGGAATCCCGGAGAAGCAAGGAGAGGAGAAGTAAAGGATGGGAAAAGTGGAAGGAACTTCTGAAATGTTATCCTACCAGTTGTGCTGCACAATGTCTCAGTATACCTGCAACGGACCTTAAAGGATGAAGGCAGGTGAGGGACGAATATAAAGAAGCTGTTAATCCACGCTGTGCCAATAATTTGGTCTCACGTTAGTATCTCATCATAGTGACTGGACCAGCGTTGGCCATCTGAAATATGAATTGGTTTTGAGATTATGGGTCTGGATTCATAATGTTCTCCGTGTCTCTGTCTGACCATTTTGTTGGCAAGTGATCCCAAGAGCAGTTAAGAAGTGTGTGCCTTGATGATAGTCCAGGCTTTAGTCAAGGCTTCTCAGACATTCTCAATAAAAAAGAGGCAAAAGTGGAATTCAGTGAATTTAGGCCATACAAAAGATCAAAGGAGCACAAAAATCTGGCTGCTGAAATAACCGCCAGAGCATTTTCAAACTGCTCACGCACCAGGAAGCTCAACTCAATGTCAAGACGTGCTCACATATTACCAAATAATGGACTTGTGTAAATATCACCATGATGAGGCAAAGTAAAGGCAGAGCTTTTACTTGTAATGTACACATTTTGCTGTAGTCAGATGTTCAGTGTCCCCATATCTGTGTATTTATTACTTGTTTTGTCTCCCCAATTATGTGACTTGAAATGAAGCTGTTTGATGTAAAAGCTATTGAATGTAATAATGACCAATAAAGGTTAAATTGCTTATTGTGTTGCTTGTTCACTTTATAGGAAGATTGATGGGTTAGATGGTGCTAAATATATTTAGTACACTGTAAAAAAAATTGCAAAAAAAGAGCTCTAACTTCTGATAAATTAACAAATGTTCAACACAGATTATTGTTCTGTTAACTTGTGTTAGTTCAATGACCCCCAAATTTCAAGTCGACTAAGGTTTTCCAGTTTTATTTAGTTGCATTTTTTAAATATATTTGTTTGTAACGATGCTGCACAAACTGGGAACAATACAGTTCATCTCATACACAGCAGTACATCCTTTTTGGAAATAAGAGGAATGGAAAATACTTTCAGGACAGGGAAATAGTGGTGAAGTGTTCGCATCTGGTCTGTTTTGACTCTTTAGCCTTTCGTACATTTGTGTTAGTGAGATAAGTATTTATAATTCCAAAGATTAATAAACAAATCTGAAGTGCAAATGGGAAATACTAAGAATTGAATGTCAATTTCACTCAGCTGTTTACATTTCTCCAAAACTCCTTGTCTCCAGAGTGACGAAAACAATGAGGAGCTGACGAGAGGAATTTTCAGTCATGACTTTTGAAGTGTTTATACCGTTAGTGGGGTTATCTAGGGCAAAACCAACTCATGAAACCTCCTTTGATCTATTAAATGCAATTGACATGAGCCAACGGACTGGAGTAAATTTGTCAAGCTTGCACCACACCCTTCAGGCCATCAAGATTGTACTGAAAATGTATCAAGAGGGGCCTTGGTTTGTGCTTAAATTTGCATTCAGAATAGTACTTAAAAACTGAATGTTAGGGAATAGTTACACTGCTTAAATATAAAATTCTTCACATTAATCTTAGAAAGTAAAGGGTTACAGTATTTTATCAGCATAACTACATCTGCAATCTTCTGTCTCTATGAGGCACTGATAAAATTCAAAATAAAATCAAAGGGCACCAGAAATATGTCTAAAATATAAAAAATATAAAGTAAAGTAAATTGGCCCCTTATGGTAATGTGTGAAAACACCACAGCACACACCGCACACACCATTCACCAAGTTAAGCAGGGGGCAGCCACCAATGAGGGGCGCCCAGGGAGCAGTGTGTGGGGACTGTACCTAGCTCAAGGGACCCTTGGTGGTGACACTAGCAGTTGGGATTCAAACCCACAACCTTCTTATTGCAGGGGCAACACTCTAACCATTAGGCCACCAACTGCCCAGTAGCAAACAAATATAACTGAATTTGGGGAAGCTGGTGGGAGTTGCCCCTATGATCAGAAGGTTGTGGATTTGAATACAAGGACAGCCAGTGGCACCACAGAGGTACCCCTTGAGCAAGGGACCGTCCACACACACTGTTTCCCAGGCACTGTGTTGCTGGCTGCCCACTGCTTCACTTGGTGAATGGGTTAAATGCAGAGAAAGAATTTTACATTGTTCACACTGTGTGCTGTGGTGTGTTCCCGTGGGCAGCTGTACATATATTGAACATCATATAACAAGTCATTCAACATAGCAGTGTTAGTTAGGTAACTTCAGTAAAGGACTAAAGTATAGTGTCTATCCCACATCAGTGATGTTACCTAATACATAACTATTTCAAGTAGCAAAATAACCTTAAGAGACAGGGTGTGTGGAGTCAATGCAGCTTGTACCGGAATGTGGTCAATTATGTTCTCTATCTAAAAATGTATCCCTGAGGGTTCTTACACTGAAGGGTAAGTGAAGTATGTTTTGCAAATCAGATAAGCGTTCAACGTATTTATTATAGCATTTCCGCCTGCCTGCCCGTGGAAACTTGCCATAGAAGCGCTTCACTCTCATTTCATTATGCTATGCTGCCCTCTACTGCTTCCCAGTACCAGAAACATGCCAGGGCAGGGGACGAGGCACAAAAACAAATGACCACTACAGGAGCGGATCACCTACGCAGTGCCTAAAGTGTGTTTATTTAGTAGTCATACACGTTCAGGTTTACTTATATATTACATTACCATACACAGAAGGTAATTCAATGTGCTTTACAGAAATACGAAATAAAATAAAGAATACAAAATACAGAATACAAAATAAAATAGAATAAAATAATGATACTGATGGACAGTTTGTTCCAGCAGCGAGTAGCATAGTTTCTAAATGCCTTTTCACCGTATTTAGTTTGGGCTCTTTTCACCACTAGCTGAGCAGCTCCTGCAGATCTAAGAGGTCAACCAGGATTATATACTTCAAACATATCAGAGATGTATTTAGGACTCAAACCACTGAGTGACTTCTACACAATGAGTAATGCTCTGAAATCAATTCTGTACCAAAGAACGTCCGTGCAAGGACCTGAGAACTGGAGTGATTTGATGTCCAGTGGACAGGTGGCTTCTGGGTGCGCGGGGTTCGGATCCTGCACTCCGCCTGCGTCTGCGGGGCCGGCTCCTCACTCACTCACTCACTCACTCATTCACTCACTCACTCACCCACTCACTCACTCACTCACCCACTCACTCACACACTCACTCACTCACTCACTCATACACCCACCCACCCACTCAGTCAGTGCCCCATCCACTCACTCACCCATTCACTCACTTACTCATTCAATCCCCCACTCACTCACTCACTCTTCCACCCACTCACTCACTCATTCACTCATCCATCCACTCACTCACTCACTCACTCACTCTCTCATTCATACACCCACTCACTTACTCATTCACTCCCCCCACTCACTCCCCCACTCACTCACTCACTCCCCCACCCACCCACTCACTCACTCCCCCACCCACTCACTCACTCCCCCACTCACTCACTCACTCACCCACCCACTCACTCACTCCCCCACTCACTCACTCCCTCATCCACAAACTCAGAAAACGATGTATATTCTAAATAAATGAATACTGTGCCATCAAAATTGGTATAACTATTTTCAACACTTTTCATTGGTTAATAA
>JBBPCX010000028.1:14351999-14394576 GCA_037974365.1 Hydrocynus forskahlii
ATTCACTCACTCACACACTCACACACTCATTCACTCACTCACACACTCACTCACCCACTCACTCACTCACACACTCACTCACCCACTCACTCACACATTCACCCACTCACCCACTCACCCACTCACACACTCATTCACTCACTCACACACTCACTCACCCACTCACTCACTCACCCACTCACTCACTCACTCACCCACTCACACACGCATACACATGCATACATATAGGCACAGGCACACACCTATACGTGCACATGCACATCCTTATATGCTCACACTTATACACACACACACACACACGCATATATACTAGGGCATGCTTATGACAATCAGAGGCACACATGCACACACACATGCTCTCATTCATACACACATCCACTCACACAGGCACACACATGCACACTCATGCATACGCACACATACACACACACACACACACACAGGTATAGGAATATACATAATCAAAAATCTACCCAGAACCACAGGTCTCTGTGTGCTGTTATAGCATTGACAGGAGTGTATGTTGTCTCTGTGTTGTTAGAGTGTTGCATTTGCTTTGTATTTTGTTCTGTGTTTGTGTGGCTGGTTCTTGTTTTTCAGATGCAGCCAATGGCAGCAGTTTTCATTTGGATCTTCAACCTCTTCAACTTCAACTTTTTCTTTTTTTTCTTTTCTTTTCTTTTTCTCTCCTTTTCTTTTCTCTTTTTTTCTCTCTCTGTATTTTCTCTACCCCTGTCTGATTTGGCTTAATTTAATTAAATCAAATGAATGAATAAATAAATAAAAAGCTCAGATAACAAGAGGGACATATACGGTCAAGACCAACTTGGCAAAGGAAAGGTGTCTGGCACATCGTGGCACCCAGCTTCACATTCTGCTTGCTAAGATGCCGGACACGACAGGTATAAAAAAACTTTTATCATTTGTATATTTAATGTTTAATTTAATGTTCCACATGGTGGAACCAATCTTTCTTGTTTTTTTTTTCTTGTACAGTTTTCTTCACTTCAAGAGTATGTGTTATATGTACATTATACCCATGTTGCTCAATTTTGTCTGTTCTACACAAATCTACATTCCAACCACAGAACTCTGTGTGACTTGATTTAGACGGCCTGTTGACAAAGAGATTGAGAGACAGTTTAACATCTTCTGTCCAGCTTCTCTTTCCATCTCACATACCTTCCACATCACTGACTCTTAAAATTTTACAGCAAAATCCAAAAAGGGTGCATAGCTTGTTGTCCACTGCTGATGATTTTTGTCACATCCAGAATGAACTGAGGAACTAAAAGAAATGCAACATTCTTTGTGTACCACAATTCAAGTTGAGAAGATGAATAATAGCACAATATCTGCAATGCATTTGGTTATTTCATGTAATATATGGCTTTTGATAATTAGAATCCACCTGAAACCAAAACTGACAGTTTTAAACATTTTTTTAAGTGACTTTTTGCCTGACTATAATTTTTGTCACCAAGTTTCTAAGGAAAACATATTGTGATTTCTGATTCACATTAAAGAAGCTTCTTTACTTCATTGCTTAAAACACCATATACAGCAATGGAAAAAATAAGAGACCACATCAATTTTTTTCTGGTTATTGCATGTGTCTGTGTAAAATATGCATGGTATTGTTGCTTTATAAACTACACAACACCGTAAACAACACTGTAAAGAGCATAGTGTGTGTATGTGTACAAACAGTGAACAGAAAAAAGGGAAAAGTTGTCTCTTACTTTTTTCCCATGGCTGTCTCTATAAAAACAACTACTACATAAAATCTCTACAGAAACTGCTGTGGGTCTACCAGTCTAGAGCAGCATTTCAGCGTAGTACAGTCCTGTTCATCAAGGGTATGTATGGAGTCAATGGACTTATGGTTACTCTGTTCAAAATGCTCTCTACAGGACTATTAGGATCATGCCCAGAATGGTGGCTCATCAGTTTTCAAATGTGAAAGATACGGAAGAGAGACAATCTTTAAATAAGGCCAGTTAAGGTCTTTTGGACTCATAGCCACAGGCTGTGGCATCACTGGGAATGTCCCCATTATCAGTTTAAATGATTGCACCAATCAGGAGCCCCAGTGAGACGTGTTTTATTTTTGCATGATATTGGAAAAACACGACTTTGCAGCAAAAAAATGAACAAAACTAAAATAATGAACATGTCACTCATACGCTCACTGTCTTTTGTTTTGTTTTATTTATGTCATTTAAATTGTCAATTATTTGTTTAAATACTATTTCTCTGGTCTATGGACAGTTATTTTCCCTCTGTTTGCCTCAGCATATTTAACAGTTTACCCTAAAAATATCAATTCTTTTTTATTGTTAAATCTGGTTCAGAGCTGGCTTCAGAATCACCTGATTTAGTGCTGACCCCCAAGACCCCCAATCCTGTGCCAGCTCCCAGGCCACCTAATCTAGTGATTACACCGGTTTTTGGATGTGCCTTCCCCAATTGTCTGCCCAGAAACGTAGTTTAGTTCACAGCACCATGTGCCTCTGTTGTGTCTCCACTCAAGTCAGCACCATATGCTTCTGTTTTGTTCTGTGACTCCACCTAGCTGTGTCCCAACCATGGGCGCTGGAAGCATTTTTAATGTGGGTGGGACGCAGGGCTCTACATCTCGGCTGTTGTGCGGGAGGGGAAAAGAGAGGGAGACGAAACGAATGATTTTGAAAAGTATAATGGTTCTGGCGTCCATGGCCCCAACCAAGTGCTTTTGTCGTTGGTCTATGCATCTTCACCTAACCCTGCCTCCACATCCATTTCTCCTCCTGCCCCAGGTGTGTTTAGCATGTAAAAGTCCCCATGTTTCAGTTCATTATTGAATTTTGCACTTGTCCCAAGTTTGCTCTCTTTTAAATGTCAGCACAGGGGGTTCTCAAGTTATGCCACAAATGCGTTCCTTCAACAGTGATGTAACCCGAATTTTGGTGGAAGTTGAAACACACCCTAGCCTCAGTCACTTCACAATCCTAACATAGGTGTAAAATCATAAGAACACAACTAAGCCACAGAAACAGGAACAGGAAAACTTCCTCAGATGCCACGTTACTGTGTATTCCTCCACAGCCCGCAACCAAACTAGTGCGCCCACGTAGTCCGTAAGTACGAGGCTAGCGGTGTAAGTCGAGTGGGAGTGGGAGCGAGCGCCATAAACTCGAAACGTTGTATGTCGAGACCATTGCAACTCGAGGACCCCCTGTATTGGTTTCTATTCTCTCATTTTCCTTAGTGTTTTGTTTTCTTAGTGTTCTTGTTTTCCTACTAACATAAAAGTAATAATAATAATAATAATAATAGTAATAATAATAATAATAATAATAAATGATTGTAAAATTATGACATAAAAATACATAAAGTGTAATGAACACTAGAAAGGCAGACAATTTAACTGTTTTAACAGGTAATCATTGATCAATTAAAAAACACACATATTTACCGATGGCTCATTTCTACTAATGTTGGAACAAAATGTAACGTGATCCAAAATTAACCTGTGGTACATGGTGTTTATGTAGAAGGGTCATTGGGTCATGTTCTTTGTGTCTGAAAATGCAGAAGTGAAGCTGATCAAAATAGATGCTGGGCCCCAGCTGGATGAGCTACTGTCCTCGAGAAGAGTTGTGTCAGCAAGACCGGCAGCGGAAAGTTTTGTCAGCAAGACTGGCAGCCCTGATGAATCAGACACATTTATGTACCCTTTTTTTGATATTAGCATATTGTGTCTGTCAAAGCCCTATTTAAGGGCTGAGAAGATTCTGTATTATTGAGCATTGGCAGCTTTGGCCTTCCACTGCTCCTTCTTGGAAGAATAAACAGGACCATAGTTCCAAGACCATATATTGTCTGAATGTTGTCACAAGGCCATACATGTCCTTCACTTATTGTCTTCATAGGATCATAAACATTTGTTGCTCAATGTTATCATAAGACCATAAACGAGCATTTCTTTACGTCGAGGGAAAGTTGTCAAAGCACCATGTATGTCTTAATGCCCTGTGAATTTTGTCATGAAGCCCTGTAAACAACCGACCATTTACAGTACATCCACTGTTTAATGTGGCTTTAGGTTACTGTAATATTTTCATAGGACAATTAAATCCAAGTTCTTCTGAAGGTTGTTATGGGACCATGTAGGCTCATGGACTAATATCTTTTTAATGTTACCACGGGACCTTGCATTTCCTTGGATTGTTGCTCAGTGTTGCTCAATATCAACTGTTGCTAATTCAAGGCCTGAACAAATTCTGCAGTGCCACAGGTCACATTATCTGCCAGAAAGTGCTCGCTGTCAACATGGAATACTGTTGTTATGAAGGGGTGTACTTGGTCTGCAACAGTGTTTAAGTAGGTACATGTTAAATGGTACATGTCAAAGTTACATCCACATGAATGCCAGGACCCAAGACCTTCCAACAGAACACTGCCTAGAGTATCAAACGGCCATCTTTGGGGTGCCTTTGTCCTAGTGCATTCTGGTGCCATCTCTTCCCTAGATAAGCAATACAAGCACGCCTGGTAATCCACATGATCTCCTTCCAGTGCTCCATGGCCTAGTTCTGGTACTTATGTGCACATTTTAAGCACTTTCAGAGATGGACTGGTCTCAGAATGGGCACTCTAAACACATGTGTGGTTATGCATCCCTGCACGCAGCAAACTGCAAGGCATTGTGTGTATGGACCTTTCTGTCGTAGCCAGCACGAATTTTGTCAACACACATACAGGGAACACCCCGTAAGACTTGCCATTCTGGAGATGCTCTGACCCCAGGGGTGGACTGGGACTAAACAACGACCCTGGACTTTCTCCTAAATAGGCCCACCAGCTGGACATGTACAAACAGCCACTAGCAGGGTTCTCCTGATATTGCCCAATTATTTACTACATAAAATATTCACACCAAGAAACATCACAAAACCAATGGTGATGATCGGGGCTGTGTTTATTAAAGTAACCTAAGCCTTCAAATACAAATACAACAGCTATATACCAACCTACACAACAGAATGATTCACTCTTTTTTGCTGGCTTTTACCTGTGGATTTTACACCTGATAAATGATTGTATTCGTGCCCTCTGCTGTTGTTAGCTGAGTTCTCAGTAAAGGAAGAAAGGCAGGCCGACTGCTGTTCTGGACTGCCAGTCCGCCCCTGTCTGACCCAGTCATGTAGCCATCACAATTCGGCCCTTGCTAAATTTGGTCAGATCCTTACAATCTTCCACTCTTCCACTACGGGCTGTGGAAAAATTCCGATGAGAAATGAAATGATCTCATAATGACATTGTCTGCTCTGTTAATTATTTAAACAAGTTAAGAGAACAACAGAGTCACAGTTCAGCTGAAAGTCAGTATATCTTAAATGTAACCCTACTCTATGGAGCCATACTAATGTAACACAAGTAGAGTGTGGGTTGGCATTCTCTTGCTGAAATACAGTAATCAAGGCCTTTCCTGAAAACACAACAGTTTCCCCTTGCAACCCAAGGTTGCAGTGAGGCCATGCTCTTGTTCACTAGAACAAACTGCAACACAGGCATGCTCAGACAGCGGCCAGTTTTGTTCCTGCTAATATAAAAACTGATGCAGTTACACCCGTCCTTAAAAAGAGTACCTCAAGTCTTGAGGATCGTAATAACTGTAGACCTATCTCAGTTCTACCATTAATTTCCAAGCTTTTAGAAAGAGTTACCCACTGACAGAATACCAACCTCTATGAGACATTTCAATCTTGTTTTCGTCCTCTACACAGTACTGAGACTGCTCTCTGTCACTAATGATCTCCTGCTTAATGCTGACAGGGGCTCCTTACCATTCCTCTCCTCTTGGATCTCCGCTCTGCACTTGATACTGTTAATCATAACATTCTTCTTTCACATCTCTCTGCTATTGTGCTTTCTGGCACTGTTCCTTCCTGGTTCTCTTCATACCTTTCTAACAGGCAGCAATATATCTCCATCCATAAAAGCAGATCCCCCTCCGTTATCATCAAGCAAGGTGTCCCTCAGGGATCTGTCCTTGGCCTTCTGCTTTTAATAATTTACATGCTTCCTCTTGGTCATATTATAAGATGTCATGGGCTCAGTTTCACTGTTATGCTGATGATACTGAGCCCCCACTTCATCCACCACTCCCCATTCACTTAGAGCCTGCATTCATGAGTTAAAAGCATGGCTGACATAAACTTTTCTCAATCATAATGAAGATAAAAGGAAACTCTTGCTGGTTGGCACCAAGGCTGTCATCTCTAGACTCTCTGATTTTAGAGTCAACTTCGGCAGTGCTTTCATCTTGCCCTCTCACTCTGTTTGACGTCTCTCTGCTGTTTGCCCCCCCCCACACAAGCTGCTTAGTCAAAAGTAACTCAACATCTGTCTGGACCTCTCTGCTTTGGGTGACTTTAACAGGAGCTACATGTTCTAGTGTGCATAGGTCCTAGGGTCACAGGAGCACACAAATCCTTCTACCACAGTAAGGTTGCAATTCCATAATGGAATCAACTTTGTATTCATCATGTCAGAACTGCAGTCATATTTCTAGACAGAACAAGGGCAGAGCTGTCAAGTGATCACACCCTGGTGGTGAGTTGGATTAGTTAGAGGAGGAAGCTGGCAGACAGACCTCAGCAGTCAGCCTTTGTTTCAACCCTCGCTTATGGTCACAAGCTCTGTGTAGTGACCAAAAGAATGGTGGATTTAAGCAGAAATGAGTTTCCTCCACACGGTGGCAGGAGCTCAGCCATCCTAGAGTAGACCCGCTGCTCCTCTTTAGTGAAAGCAACCAGTTGAGGTAGTTTGGTATCTAGTCAGAATGCCTCCTGTCGCCTCCCTGTGAAGATGCTTCAGTCCATCTTACATGAGCTCAGGGCCAGAGAAGGTGGTACACGTTTCATTTCTACTTTGCATGGCAGAGTTTTAACTACATTTGTGGATGCTGTCATGAACCATATTCACAAGTAATGGTTTCCAGAAGTGTTCCTGTACCCATGCAGTGATTTTCATGAGATAATCTTATCTGTTTTCAATGCAGTGCCTCCTGAGGGCCTGAAGACCACAGCCAACCAATATTGGTATCCTCTTACTATTCATCAGAAAGCCTTGTACCTCTGTTGCTTAATACTCTGAATGCCATCTCAGGACCGTTGCTTAATGTCCTTTGATTATTAAAATAGGAACATAATTGCCTATGTATGCTTAATGTCTGTTTACGCTGGGTGCTTAATGTTCTCTGAACATCATTACAGGAATGTGTACATCTGCTGCCTAATGACTTTTGAAGGCCATCACAAGACCATATACATCTTTTGGTTAATGTCCTTTGCTGTCACTGGACCATATATGTTGGTTGCCTAATGTCTTCTGGTTATCAGAATAATCCCATGTATGTCAGTTCCTTACTGGTGCCTGAATGTCATCACAATGTTTACATTGGTTAATGTATTCTGAAATATATTCCATTTCTTAAAGTTGTCTCAGTGTCATCAAAGAACCATGTACATTTGTCTCTTATACTGGACGTCAACACAGGATT
This sequence comes from Hydrocynus forskahlii, assembly GCA_037974365.1. Lineage (NCBI taxonomy): Eukaryota > Metazoa > Chordata > Actinopteri > Characiformes > Alestidae > Hydrocynus > Hydrocynus forskahlii. The sequence continues at coordinate 14,359,549 of JBBPCX010000028.1, forward strand.
ATGTATTTCCATTTCTTAAGGTCTCACTGTCCTTAAAATGTTATCACAGCCCCAAGTACAAACATTGCTTAATTTCTCCTGAATGTCATCACAGGACCATATATATCACTTGCTTATTGTCCTCTAAATGTCATCTCAGGATCATATACGTCCAGTGCTTGGCAGCATCTTATTGCACAGATTATTCCGTGGGTGTGTGACAGGGGGAGGAGTTATACAGTCTTACGGCAATGGGGAAGAAGGATTTTTCTGTGGCATTCAATGGCGCACTTTATGTTGGTGAATCTATGGCTAAAAGTGTCTCTCTGCTCAACCATAACTGTATGGAGTGGATGATTAGCATTGCCCATGATGGACTGAAGTCTAGACAATGTTTTCCTTTCAGCCACAGTTTCCAAGTTATCAAGTTCCTCACCCACCATTGAGCCCGCTTTCTTGATCAGCTTGTTGAGCCTCTTGGTGTCTGCCATTTTCATGCTGCCAACCCAGCACACAACAGTGCAGGAAATGCGCTCGTCACTATAGACACAATAAAATGTGCAACATGGTGTTGCAGGCAGTCAGAGTGTTCTTTGACCTGTCCAGTTTATTGTCCATGTGCACACCAAGGTACTTGACGTCCAGAACGTTCACCACATCCTAACCCCTTATGGAGAGGGGAGTAAAAACAGAGAAACAGACTTCCTGACTGTAACCCCTCTGTCTCTTCATAAGACATGACCCCACATTTTTATATTTTATAATTGAGATTTATGCATAAGTTGCCTTGGATTACAAAGCTGAATTAAAGCCCAGAGTACACAAATCATTATGTTTGTCAGACATATGGATGGAATAAATCTAAATCAAGGAATGTCTGAAATCTGTCTTCAGATATCCTTCTTTCACTCACTTGTAACTCTTGATTACACTATCCGCTCTGATAGTGAATGCAGAGTTACCCAGATCCACTCTTGAGGCCCATCTTTGTTTGTGTTTCATGTATGGGTCAAATCAAACAGGGCCACATAATTAGCTAATGATAAATCTGAGATTTGTTGTAGCAGATCAACACTTTGTACACCACAGCTACACTAAATGGACAAAAGTATTTGAACGCACCTGTTTCTCAGGGTTTGGGCTAGACCCCTTACTTCCAGTGAAGGGCAATCTTAATGCTTCCATACTGAGACATTTTTGACAACCCCATGCTTCCAACTTTGTGGACACAGTTTGCAGGTCTTTTTTTTCCCAACATGACTGTGCCCCAGTGCACAAAGCAAGGTCCATAAAGACATCGTTGGATGAGTTTGGTGTGGAAGAACTTGACTGGCCCGCACAGACCTCCGACCTCAACCCCATCTAACGCTTTTGGGATGAACTGGAATGGAGATTGCAAGTCAGGCCTTCTCATCCAGCATCAGTGCCTGACCTCATAAATGTCCTACAAAATGAATGGGCACAAATTCCCACAGAAACACTCCAAAATATTGTGGCATGTGTCGTTAAAGTCCCTGTTGGTGTACTGGTCAGGCGTCCTAATACTTCTGTCCATGTAGTGTGGATAATGGGCCTGCTCTGTGTTCGAAAGCCGCTACCATAGAGCTTCTTCTCCAGACAAGCGCGAGGCTGAAGGGCCTCGAGTGATAGGTTAACCCAGACGGTCACGTGCCGCCAATGACCAATCGCGTGATTGTTCTACAGTCTCTCCTTCACTGCCAGGGCTCCGGAGCTCAGCGTCCCGTCCGCCTCGCCGGTGAGTATAGAGAGGTTTTCTAGCCACTCTTTATCGGTTTAATAACGAAATATGTCCTTAAATGTCACTTTTTGAAACTTAAGACATTTTTAAAACATAGAATAGTTTAGCAGCTGAGTTTGGTTATCCAGAAAACATATTCGTTCTGCTTCACTGTCTGTCTTTGTTCACAGGTCCGTTAGCTTCACTGGCTAACTCGTTCCATAGACCTGGGCCTCTGTGCAGCTTATTTGAAATATAGATTTTGAAAAATAATACAAATAATACGTTTTAGACCTCATCGTGTCATCATTTATGATCAATCGGGCGATATATAGTTGTTGGCCAGCTTCTGTTAGTTACCCTGGCTAGCTCGTGTTTGGGATTATTGTAGCAACCATTTTAGCTAGCAGGTTAGCTTATGTTATTAAATTGAGGCAATAACCTTTACCAGCGTTTTCGTATGCGGTGGGTTGTAAGGCAGCCATGGGGTTAAAGCAAACCGATAGCCGATTTCCAAGCTTATTTTGAATGTAGGGCATTTTCTCCTTAGTTTTTTCGTTGTGTTGTGATGGTGGTGGCTGTTAAAAATGGCCGCCCTCGGTCAGCCCTGCATCACACTTTTTTTAAAACCAGAATTTCATAACGTGGAGTTCTAACGTGGGGTTTTGGTTTTTAAATCTATTTAGTGGTTCGTTTAGTTCAGTCAGACGGTATCCATGTTAGTTTGTCCAGCGATACATATGGTAATGCGTAATGTAGTGAACAGTCTGGTCTTGATAACATGTCGACAGGCTGACCCGAACTAAACTGACTCAAGAAATGTGAAATACACTGGACAAAAGTATTGGGACGCCTGACCATTACACAAAAAGGGACTGTAATGGCACTGCATTCAAATACATAGACTTTAATATGGAGTTGGTCCCCCCTTGCAGCTGTAACAGCCGCCACTCTTCTTTCCACAAGATTTCGGAGTTTCCGGGGAAATGTGTTCCCATTCATTATGTAGAGCGTTTATGAGGTCAGGCACTGATGTTGGACGAGAAGGCCTGGCTCACAATCTCCGTTCCAGTTCCTCCCAAACGTCTTGGATGGGGTTGAGGTCAGGGCTCTGTGCGGGGCTATCAAGTTATTCCACACCAAACTCATCCAGCCATGTCTTTATGGCCCTTGCTGGAAGTAAAGGTCTAGCCCACACCCCGAAAAACAGATGTGTCCCAATACCTTTGTCCATATAGTGGAGTTTCTGGATAGCTGCTATTACATTTTTTGGTCAGATGCAATCACCTCATTATTCCTATAACCACAAAGGTGTTAAATCACTGTTGAACATCGATGCGTTTGTTGGCTACCGTAACATTTGGTCATCCTTTGTTGGGACTCAAATTTACTTGCAAGTTCGTCCATATGTCGATTATAGGTAAACGACCTGTTAGTGTTTGTCAATGTATTGTTGTACCTAGGCCTGCTGTTAGACTGAGTTCATTGGTAGTTCTTTGTTTTTATTAGCCAGCAACTACTCAGCTAGCATCAGGGCTGGAAAACTTTACCACGAAACTGCAAAAAAGAATAATTTTTATGTGTGACCCCTGATCTGACCAACAAATGATTGGTGGTAATGTTTGTCTTCTTTTGAGTTTGCAAAGTTTTCAGGAATACATAAATTTCCCTCATTGCTTAGTGCAGGGGTGTCCAAACTTTTTGCAAAGGTGGCCAAATTGTGAAAGTGAAGATGCCCGAGGGCCAATAGTTCTTTCTGACATTTTTTTAAACCACAAAAGTTACATGAAAATACACACTGTTCTAGAACAATTTTCATTGTCACAATTACCTTTATTTTTCAAATGACAATGTAACCAAATGTAAGACACTCAGGCACAATTCAGCCTTGCATTCTTGTCTGTAGAGTCAGATAACATTGTACAAACTGCATAGAATACCTTATATTTCCACAAGTTTGATAAATATCTTTGCCTCATGAACATTTTAAACATGAGTTATAAGTAATGAAAGTGGTCTGTTATCATTAATGTTTGAAACAAGTGAATTTTGTCTTTTACAAGATCGTTCAGAAAGCAAGTTTGTTTCACATCTACAGGTACATAACATCAACAGTTATCACAGTCTTATTCAAGAGTTTAACAAAATAAGTGCCATAAGTCCAAGTTCATTAGTGTGCTTTAGGCTTTTCACTGTTAATCGTGACAGATGCTACCTTTCAAAACACTCAAACTTGCTGACGCTAATGAGAAGGGTGATACTGAGCTCTGGATTTCACGGATGCAGAGCCCGATAGCATTAGAATGGTGCTGCCACCGCGTGGTGAAAGGAGGAATTGCGTTTTTAAAGTTTTATGATTTATTTACTGTGACAGAGCTAGCGAGCCATAAATATCACATTACGAGCCCGAAGCTGCGGGCCGTATGAAATCTGACAGTGGGTCGGACTTTGGACATGCCTGGCTTAGTGTATAGAGGTGGTCTGGGGTTCAGTATACACAATGTTGTTGACTGGCTAAATATTTAATGTCTTGCAAATTGACAAACTGGTATGGCATTTTGTTGTGTTGACTGTTGAAATGGATTTTACTGCATTGTCTAAAAACAATGACTCGCTAGATGTAGTAGAAATAACGATTTTATTGTTAATGTCAGGTAAGAACTAATTCTGCCAGAAAAGCAAAAGAAAGTGTATGATTCTCTCTTACACACTTTTTTAATAAGATCAAAACTAGTGCAGCACTGAGCTTGAACTAGCTAGCTAAATTTTTTCACTCCAAGGATACACAGATAAAGCGTCACTGAACCATTAACCACAACAGACTGGCTGGCTATTTTTGTCCTGTATTGCCAGGCTGTCGGTCTCTAAGAGAACGACGAAAGCAATGTTGTTGTTCGAGGTCGCACAGCAGCAAACGGGGGGGGGGGGTTGCATGCAGTCTGAGTCATCAGTGATGAAGCATCTCTCCTGTGCTTGCTCGCATCACTTTTTGACAAGACTGCACTGTTTATGATTAGACACAAGAGTGATGGTGTAAGAGAACATCAATATATTCTGTTGATTCTTTCTTTAATATCATATTAGCGTGATTTAATTGACTAAATGATTGAGTGTTGTAACCAGGTCTGTGCCTTTAGGGCAAAAGACACATGATTTATGGGTTGTTTTTTTTTCTGCACATCCTACGTTTTGGAGTTCTGCTTTTGAGATTATCTTTTGTTTAAGAACATAGTGCATGTTCAGGGTCGTCTCCGTAGGGAACCATAAAGGAGCCATAACATGGGTTTTCTGACGCAAAGGGGGCCCCCAAGAACTCGACCCAGTAGACAATGTGGATGAAGTTTTGTAAGGTATAAAGTCCTCTGTGAAGGACAGGTTTTTTTTTGTTTTTTTTTTTAGAGCTTCGATGGAGACTGCCTGAGAACACACTCCCTGCAGGAGAAAATAAAGCTTTGTTCTGAGTGAAGACTCTTGGTTATTTGATTTTTCCACCACAGCGGGATGCTGCATTTCAACATACTGAATCTTAGGCCAAATTTATCAGAGAAATTAGAATCTTTTTTTCCCCCTTTTCTAGAAAAATATCTAAATTAGTTCAAAGTGAAGTCTTGTATGGTATGCAGTTTAGGCAACATTTTAGGCTGTTTAATTATTGGGTGGAAACAGCATTGGTTGAGCATAATACTGGGACTAGTACAAATGACCAGAAACAGTTTGGTTGCACTCCTCATCTTTTCCCATCTCTACACAGACAGGAGCAGTGGTACTCTGCCGCCTCGAGATTAATACTGCCAGCCGCCAAACTGAAGGCCCACCTAATTCCAACAATGGTAAAAGCTTTTTTTTGCAGTGACTTTGTTTCAAACTGTAAATGAGTAGTGTTTTAGAAGTGTTTATTTAGTATTAGTGACATCTTGTGTTTGGTGTTTGTTCAATTTAGATTGGTGGCGTTTAATCAGACTCATTAAACTTGTTTTATATGCAAAGTAAATTAAAATTTGGCTTTTATTAATGGAACATTGTAAAAGTCAGTATGTACTGATTAAAAGTTTATGAATTTTTCCCAACCTGAAATGCTGGAAGCAGATGTTCATATGTATGCCTCTTTCTGTCTCTTTAATGCCGCAGCCACCCCCTCTTCGTCATCGCTCTATGCGTATTTTTGTGAATGATGATCGCCATGTCATGGCCAAACATTCAGCCATCTACCCCACCCAGGAAGAGCTGGAGGCTGTACAGAATATGGTTTCCCACACTGAGCGTGCTCTCAAAGCTGTCTCTGACTGGTTGGACGAGCAAGAACGGGGCACTGCAAAAGCAAATCCAGCTGACTCTGATGGGGATGGAGAGAAAGAGAGGTGAGAAGGGAGAGAACATATTGCTTGTCTTGGCTTTGACTTGCTTTAGGTTCTTTCTGCATCCTGTTAGATAGATTTTCTTCTACATCAGACTGATTAATGGGGTGGGGGTGGGTGGTTCAGGCATTCCAACTAAGCTGAGGAACTGGTTTGGGTCTGAAGTGGTTGCTTAAACATGTTTAGAAATGCTATAGTTTGTGTACTGTCTCTTATTTGCTTTTTTACTATAATTGAATATCCTGATGTTTTGTGGTATAGTGAGCCCAAGACTGTGGAGCAGCCCACACGGTCCCTACGTGGGGTGATGAGGGTGGGCCTGGTGGCCAAAGGCCTGCTGTTGAAGGGGGATCTGGATCTGGAGCTAGTGCTGCTGTGTAAGGACAAGCCCACAGGCACACTGTTGAAGAAAGTGGCTGAGAACCTGAGTGTGCAGCTGAAGGTATGAAAAGGCTCAATTAATTTAAGCAGAACTGGAAAGTTTTATCTTATAAATATACATTTTCTGAAGTTTTTATTTCATTAAATGTCCTATTAATGCCTTTTAACAGCAGCCATAAAATGTTATTTTTGTGCTGTTCTGGTGACCCCTCAGTTTTAAAAAATCCTAAAGTGTAAATATCTATTTTTAGTAGATTATTTAGGTATAATTTGAAGTAAAATATTTTATTTGCCTTATGTTAAGGAAAATGTTTTGGTTTCCATTCCACCAATGGAATGGCCACTTTAAAGGCCTGTAGTAAGGGGTTAAAAAGTTCTGTTTGTTTTTTTTTTTGTTTTTGTTTTTTTTACATAGATGGTGTTCATTGTACATGGTGAGAATTTGATTTGTTAAACCTTTTGTTGTCTCTGATTTTCTCCTTTTAGCTTATTACAGAAGATAAGTATGAGGTCACCCAGTGTATCTGTGATGCTGCCATCATGATCAGAAACACAAAGCAGCCCCCGCTCACACTTACAATCCATCTTACGTCACCCGTCGTCAGGGAGGAGGCAGAGAAGCGGGCTGCTGGAGGTTGGTTTGCTTGTCGGACTGATGCTTACACCCCTTAAAAGCAAAGGGATGGTTCGGATTGGAGAGGAATTAGTTAGATATTGTTTATTGGGCCTTCAATGGAGCTAGGGGATGTTGTATGGCACAGTCATGTACAGAAAGCTTGCTATGTTCATAGCTACCTAGAGCCTCGTAGTTCCATGTAATGTGAAGTACATTTTTGATGGCCCAATACACAGTAAATAATAAAAAAAAAAAAAGTAAAGAAAGGATGAGGAGAGGGGGAAAAACCAAAAGTACTCCTTTCCTATTCAAGTGCAATAAATATAATGAAGGCTTACTGAGAATTAAGAAAAAAAAACACAAACCTTGTTGTTTGCATGTGTTTATATACTGAGAAATTGAACAGTTTGCATTGCAGCAAAAATGAGTAGCGAGGATTGCTGTGAGCTCTGGTTACTATGACCAGCAGTAGTCTATTGACTGTACCTTTCGTTTAGCAAAGAAAGCTAAGGGGTTATAGGTAACGCTAGGGAAGTTTGACTCTATGGCTGAACATTAGTTCACCCCAATTACAGTCGACAAAAGCTTACCATGAAGCCTGGCTGGAGCAAAGCTGAAGGAAAGGCAGGGCATATATCAAGTCTCAAGAAATTTGGAAATAGTGCTTTGCTCTTTTGAAATGTAGGTGTAATAGTTAAAGAAACAGACTTCGTCTAATTTAAAGCCTAGCCCTATCTGTGACCCCACTGTTAGACATGCCTGATTTGGGGCCTGAGAAGCCATCAGTTTTGCTGCAGTGTGGACTTGTTTTTTTTGATAGTACCTTTTGTGCATCTCACTACTTTTGCCTGTGGTTCAAGATCTGATTCTCTCTGTCAAGCCTTCTAGTTTGTCAATTTTAGGGACGCTGGACCTTTGACCAACTGGACGCTCTCTGTCTCGGAAGGGGCAAGGCAGTACCTCCAGAAAAAAAGAAACAAAAGGGGGTGAAGGGGAGGGGTTCTGCCCCCCATGGCACACCAGTGCACTCAGACATCCTTAACTCCACTGAGGCATTACCTTATGCTTTAATCAAAACACCATGAAACCCTCTGTTTAACCGACATCCTCTCACTCCCATGTACATCCTGCATGCCATTACTTTTTAAGCACCTTTATGGTCACAGTAAGAGTCATTGGGAGTGACAGGGTGAACACAGCCTTCTTCTAGATTGGAGAAACTTCAACTAGTCTTTATCAGTCTCTTCATCTAGTGGGTTCCTGTCATCTGTGTTGGGTTTTTGTAATCAGCAGAGGGAGGGTTGGTTTCTTGAGTTTCCAGTGGGGGAGGTCCCCCTCCCCTTCCCCCCGCTGCCTGTGCTAGGGGTCACTTATCTGCCTCCTCCCCCTGGCCGTGAGACAGAAAAAAACCCCTTGGTCAAACTGTACCTTGTCTTCTTATCCCACCCGCCAATAGAAACGCTATCAGTCAACGATCCCCCGGATGTACTGGACAGGCAGAAATGCCTGGCTGCCTTGGCGTCTCTTCGCCACGCCAAGTGGTTCCAGGTTTGCATCTTGTCTTTATTTGTCTTCTAGTAGTTGAGCTCTATTTGTTGTTTGTTTTTTAACATTCCTTCATGCTGTTATCAGTTTTTCTTTTACATTTTTTGGTGTGAATATTTGTCAGGCTTTTTTATTTTCGTATTGCTTGCTGTAGAATGTTACGTTATTGCTAGCTGTTTTAAAGGGAATCTTTGCTTTCGTAGCAATGCCTCACTGATTTAACAAATAATTCATGTGTAATTATAAAGATAAATTGTGAATGACACTTTAGACACCTCATCCTAACTGTCTTGTGTTTGAATATTCTCAGAGTTCTGCTTATTTAGTTTTACATCAAATGGTCTATATTTTTGTTTGACAAATATCTCATCTTTGTTGCTAATATCAGGTTTGCTATATCAGGTGCAATATTTCTGATAACCTAGCTTTCTCACCAGTCTTGTTGGACATCAAGATTTTTTAATACAAGTTTTGTAGAACATCAATGTCTGATTACTGTAACTTTAGTTCTGGCAAACATCGCACATTTCTTAGATGCTAGTTTTGCGCAGCCTGGCATCTCTGACTCTCTGTAGTCCTGTAATTGCTCCATTTTTGTAGTCTTTTCTAGTCTTTGCCCACTTCCTAACTGCATTCTCACTATCTTCTTGCATATCCTAAAGCTCTTTGTGTGCTCAAGGGAATATTGCACCTTAGTAGACATTTTTGTTCCCTCTTGGTAAAGCTAATTCTCTTGTGCGCCTGAACCCTAAAGAAGAGCTTCTGTTACACATGGGAAATAGTCATTCTGAAGCTCTTTATACGCAAACTAACATTTACCAGCTGAAGAGGTTTTTAAAATTTTGGGCACTACATCAAAGCTAGTCAAAACTGCCTGGATTACATGCAGTAATTTGATATTTTGATGTGATGTGTTCATTCAGTCAAATAACATTTTTTAAAGCATTTAACTGATGTATCTCTTTACTCTGAGGTATTGTGATCTGGTGTTGGGTAATGTCTATACGTTACTAAGCAAAGGTCTGTTCCTTTTTCCTACTTGTGTCTCTAGGCCAGGGCCAACGGACTGCGTTCATGTGTGATCGTCATTCGGATCCTGAGGGACCTTTGTGCACGCGTCCCCACCTGGGCCCCACTTAGAGGATGGGTGGGTCTTTATGCTAATCTGCTGTGCAAGGAAATGGTTACAAAATGTGTTGACAGGTGTTTTAATTAAAGCCAGCTCACTTTAACCAACTATCATCCTAATGTTGGCACTGCGGCTTTTTCAAGTAATAACATTTGGTTCTGTGCAGTTGATTCAGCTCTTTCATGCTTGAACTGCATTTGTCACTTAGAAGTGTGCATTTATTTCAAACACTGACTTGGGATTTTCTTTTAAAGCCTTTGGAGCTGTTGTGCGAGAAAGCAATTGGTACAGGAAACCGGCCAATGGGTGCAGGCGAGGCTCTTCGAAGAGTTCTTGAGTGCTTAGCTTCTGGAATCCTGATGGCAGGTAACTGAATATTTCTTCCTAAGTAGCGCATCATTTGTCTGGATTAAAGATGATTGATAATGATTCCTGTGTATTGAATATTTAATAGATGGTTCTGGCATCTCTGACCCCTGTGAGAAAGAGCCGACTGATGCCATTGGTCACATGGACGACCAGCAGCGAGAAGACATCACCCAGAGTGCACAGGTATTGCATTTATGACATGCACTTTAAATATGTGTGTAGTCATAGATATGCACTGTCTGAATAGAATGTAAAAAATTATTTGATCTCTTGTTTTTGACAGCACGCTTTGAGGCTTTCAGCATTTGGGCAGCTTCACAAAGTGCTTGGCATGGACCCTCTGCCTTCTAAAATGCCCAGGAAACCAAAGAGTGATGTCCCCATCGACTATACAGGTTTGTTCAGTGGTCCTCAAGAAGGTGTGTGTGTGAGAGAGAGAGAAAACATAATACAAAAATGGCTCTAGAGTGCAACAGCAGTGCATGCGTAGCTTCAAGGATGTTCATGGCCAGACAGCTGCACACAAGTGTAAAATCACAATCAGGACTTCTTGTCCAACATCAAAAACTTATTAGTGAATAATTAATTAATTAATTTTATCCTTAATATAACCAGTACGCTGTGTCCAATACAGTGGGTATGTGTTTCAGTGTATGAGTGAAGTGTGTATTTATCAGTGATGCTCCTGCTGAGGAGGTTTATCAGCTCTGTTATCTTTTAGAAGAGCTCTGTAATGCTGAGGTGATGTCAGTCTATTCAAACTTCAGCAGGTTCCTTACTTCAGTTCCTCTTTTCTGTTGGAGATGTCTAGAGAGGTGACACACTGTCTAGAGAAGTTGATTATTAAAAAAATGATGTAACTTGTCTTGTTTTAGCACTCTCTTGTCAGAGCACTTTCTCAGTGCTCTGGGAACAGACCTGCTATTTTTACCTGGCAAATATAACAAACTTTGCTCGCTTTGAAAGTCTCTCTGATCTTGAGTTTGTGGAGCATGATTTGTTTTTCCATGACAATGGTCAGGTGTCCAACTACTTTTGCCTATATACATATATGGCTTGCGGTGATGTACAAGTTTGTTTAATTTGTGTTTTTTTTGTTTTTGTTTTTGTTTTTTGTTTTTTTAAACCTTGCAGTTCAGATTCCGCCAAGCACGACTTATGCACCGCCCATGAAACGGCCCATAGAGGAGGAGGAGGGAGGTGATGACAAGAGTCCTAACAAAAAGAAGAAGAAACTGCAAAAGAAATGTAACCCCTACTTGTTTATAACTGTTTTTGCTAGGGCAATGAAGCTCTGTAGACACTACCACTTTTACCAGTAAAAGCTTAAATTGACGTCTTTTACCCTTCTATTACAGCTCCAGATGAGAAATCCGAGCCACCTCAGGCCATGAATGCTCTTATGCGGCTGAACCAACTCAAGCCTGGACTCCAGTATAAACTCATCTCCCAGACTGGGCCTGTCCATGTACCTGTCTTTACCATGGCTGTGGAAGTCGATGGGAAGAATTTTGAAGCTTCGGGCCCTTCTAAACGTACTGCCAAACTACATGTAGCGGTTAAGGTGCGCCGTTTACCTCTCCTTCAGATAATGCGCTACAATATCTGAAGTTTGTGGAATTTTAGTATGCAGTTTTAAACATGAGTAAGGGGTACAATGTATGTATTGAATATTATAAATATGATCTGAGACTTGACAGTCAACCTTTTGCTTGTGAAACCCAAGGTAACCCCTCTGTTTTTCGTGGTAGGTCTTGCAGGACATGGGTCTCCCCACAGGGGTGGAACAGAAGGTTGCTGAACCAGTGAAGACGGACGACGTTGCCACTGCAGAGGAGGATGTGAAGCACACGGAAACACTGACTGAAGCGGATACACCTTCTACCACAACTGCAAATTCTGAGCCTGCTGAGAGTGCTGAGGTAATTATATTAAAAATGGAATATATATATAGACTGAAAAAGAATAAGAAAACATTTGTTGATTGAAATCTGTTTTATGAAACAAAAGCACTAGCAACAGGCATTTTGAGCAACAATATTTGGGTATGGTAGTATAATCTTTGAGGACCATTCTTTTATTCCCTCACCCCCTGTTTACATACTGCTATAGGGTCATGGTAATGCACGTAAAGCCGCCATTAAACAACAGAAGAAGAACGGCTTTCAAAAGTATTGCTTGTCTCTTTTGTGTGTGAGCTTGCTAAAAGTTAGTAAATGAACTTGGTGATGAAGCTAGTGAGTAGGTGTTGAGGATTGTTTTTTACTTTGTAGTTTTTTGGACAGATCATGTTACTGGGGTGGGGTGATGGCTTGTATTCACAAACTATTCAAGCTTTATATTTAATGACTATTCAATATTTAATCATGACTCACTTCTAAATGGCACATATACAAGGTGCTTAAAGGGGACATATTATGCAAAACTCACTTTTTGCATTCTTTTGTGTTTCTCTACTTGTGTTTCCATTTGGGTCTCTACTGCTCCTATAAACACTCCAAGCGCGAAAAAAGCATCCGTTTTCTGTGAATCAGTTGAAAGATTTGTCAGGAATCACATGCTCCTACGAGCCGTTTGAACGGCTCCCTTATCCTGATGTCAGAATAAGGACATTTGCGTAGAGCCACCTCTCATCTGTCGAGCCCGCACCATTAGATTAGTTGAAGATCTGCCATTTTTGTCTGCTGGTTTTACAAGCACGCATAAGACGCTGAGCGCTATGGCTACAGGCAAAGGCAAGTCACACATGAAGTGTAGTGTTGTTGGCTGCAAAGAACACCACAAATCCGAACATATAGGGCTGGATAGTGCCTCTGTTTTCTGCCATTTTCACGTGCATTAAACGTGCAGCGTAAGCATGGGATGGGTGGGGCATGGCTAGCAACAGTTTATTTGCATAAAAGTGACAGAGCCCATTAACGACTCATTTTGAAAGGGACTGATACTGTCAAGAATACAGCTGGTGAGTGATTTTGTGCAAAGAACTTCATGAACATGTTTTATAAAGCCCACAGACCTTTTTATAACTAAAGTGAGTTTTGCATAAAATGTCTCCTTTAATATTGAGCTGACATTTTCTTAGTTTTTTTTGTCATTTATGCTTAGAGAATACTGTATTTAGACCCAAATTACTTAGTTCAGAGATTCTAAGCTACCAGTTATTTTAAGATACTACAATGAATCACTTTAGTCATTTTGTCGTATAAATGCTCCTCTTGTATGTGAAGTTACTCTTAAATGTGCTGTAGCCTAATTTTTCTCAGCTTGGAATGAGCTGTTACTCTTGGAGAGTTGTGCACTCATTACCTGGTGTCTGGTTTAACGGTTTTAATAAAGAGTCTAACCACAGTAACACTGACTGAAAAATGATTAGCATTTATATGTGTCTATGATCTCACATTTTCTAGCCCAATGTTATAGATCCTGTTTTATAAAGCACACTGTCAGGAGGCTTTAGTTTATCATCTTGTGCTTTGCTCTTCCCTCAGAGTACTCGGCAGCAGGGCCCAATTCTGACCAAACACGGCAAGAATCCAGTGATGGAGCTGAATGAGAAACGTAGAGGCCTCAAATACGAGCTCATTTCTGAGACGGGTGGCAGCCATGACAAACGCTTTGTCATGGAGGTAAGACCGTGTTTTATTTGAATCATAACCATTTTCCCCATTTGCTTTCTGAGACTGCACACTTGATTTTAATTTATGTAACATTTTACATCTGTTTCTGTACATAGTACTAGATAATATAATTTGACAATTTATCTCTGTACAGTAGAATGTCTCCGTAACTAACCACAGCTGTCTGTGTGTAGTAAGTGATGGTCTGTCTTTTTAGACTTTTTGGTCTCTCAATGTTCTCTCTTGTTAAGGTGGAGATAGATGGACAGAAGTTCCAGGGAACAGGCTCCAATAAGAAGGTGGCGAAGGCGTATGCAGCTCTGGCTGCATTAGAGAAACTATTCCCAGAGGGCTCTGTCTCTGAGGCAGCCAAGAAAAAGAAGGCAATGGTAAAGGGTCACCATCTTTTGTCTTTGTAAATGCTGGAAGGAGGCTCTTCAGTAAAGACAGTGGTTGTACGAAAAACCATGAAAGCTCAATCAGCCCCTTTTTTAAGAAAGTTATTTGGATATCCCTGGCAAAAATGTTTCAGCTTTTCAGCTTCTTTTTGAGCTTATTTGTTTTTCTTCTGCCCTGCTCATTCTCTCCTCAAATGTACTGAACACACAGCTGGTCTCTTTCTAAAAGCAGTTACATTTACGTAGCACTTTCTGTTGTTATTTCCATACATCTGTAATTTATTGTCTGAGCCAGAAGTCAGTTCTTCTTGTATTGCTGATGTTTCAAATTGTGATTTTTTTCGTTAGAGCTGTAGATGCTCCTCTTTTCTAAGGACACAGGTTTTGGCTAGTTGTATCTTTTATCCCTTAAGCCATTTGAGAAGTAGAGTCCTGGAGCCAAGGATGGTGTTTATGTAAATGTAAACTTGTTGCCTAAGCTGTTCAGACATGGTATTGACACTGCTCATTTGAACCCTCGTCACCTTGTTTAGAAAATGGCATGTTTTCTCACTGTGACTGGGTGCTTTTCAGAATGCCCCTGGGTTTGGAATGATGGGTGGACCAACTGATGACCCAGCAGCCAATCCCAGAGGCCGAGGAAGAGGCAGGGGCCGGGGCCGGGGCAGAGGTTTTAATAATAGTGGAGGATATCATCAAGGTATGAAACTTACCTAAATTCATTCAGGTTGTCATTCAAGGTTTTTAAAGTTTATTTCTAAGATTACCGATAGCTTTTAATGCTAATGCTTCAGCGTTGTGTGATTAATTTCAAAATACAGCATTTGAGTCCAATTTGACAATGCTTTTTCTTTTAGGTGGTTATGGAAGTTATGGATATGGGAACAATGCTAACTCGGGCTACAGTGAGTATTTCTCTGTTTCACCCTGGATATATTGAACCCCCACCCCCACTGTTTTGACCACCACAGATACTGAATACTTTGGGCTGTAATTTTACCTTTTACTCCCTGTTCCTTTCTTCCATGTGTATTGCTTTTATTTGTGTATTTATTTTTTCAACATTGTTAACAAATTTACAGTTTGTTCTAGCATATTATGATAAGCTGTAACTGGATTTCTTTTGTGAATGTTTTTAAACATGTAAATTTGTGTCTTTTAAGTTATGAAATGTATGCAGTGAAAAAGCCAGTGTGAAGCATATTTTTCATCTCAAGGTTGAACGATTTTACATTTCTCTGCTTTGTTGAGCCATGGACTGCAAACTCTTGACTCTTAACATTTTCCTTGTTGAAAAAAAAAAACATGACATGTTCCCAACTCCCAGTGCCATTTTCTGAGGAAAGATCATCTTGAGGGTGACAGGAGCAGAGAAATCTAAAAAAAAAAAAAAAAGAAAACATTACAACTTGGTTCTTAAACTGACTCAAGTTTGATGGCTGATTGACACCACTGACTTTTGCCATTTTTATGGCAATGCAAAAAGCATCTAATACTTTGCTTCTCTGCTCTGTCTCACTCTTTAGGTGACTTTGTCTCAGACTGCTATGGCTACAACGAGTTTGCTACAGATGTCTGTTTTCAATAAACACAAAAATGTAAATGAAAAAAAATGCAAGAAAAATTGTAGTAGGCAATATGAACACAATTATGACAAACTGCCTGCGTATTTGAGTCCCCTCACTGTTTCCTTGCATACTCCAAAATACTGCACCCAACATTTGCCCAACACTGTGGATGCCACTGGGACTGAGCTGCTGCCTCTCCCTGCAGAAAACGGAGGGGACAAAACATGGTAGTGTGCTACTGTCTGCTGAACCTGTATGTTACAGTGCAGCAGAGCATTAAGCTCTCTGATTGGACGATGACATCAAAGGCAGCAGGAGCAGAAGTATATGGACAGATTGAGTGGGTTGTCTTGTGCAAGGTTTTGGATCTTTCATGCGGCACTGAAACACTGTTGTTTTTGTTTTAAGCCTTTCCCTTTTTCGTTTAGATTTTTATTTGAATTTTGTAAATGTACAATTATTTTGCTTCCACACATTGCCATACATTTTAAAGTCAGTGTTATACTTTTAAATAAATTGTGGTGTCATGTGGTGAAGATTTGCTGAACTCAGAAATTATGGATATTTTTCATGTACAATGTTCTGAAAAAATGCTGTGAAACTATACAAAGGAGATCTAGTATTTGCATTTAGAATGTTTATGAAAATGTTTTGTAACTTTCTTTTTTTAAATAAACATGAGGTCCCATTTAAAGCCAAGTGAGATTTATGTAAAGTCTTTGTTCTTGAAAAGTAGCTCTTGCTAGCTACGTTTTGGTTGGTATTTTGGAGCTCTTGTTTTTCTTTCACTTATCTTAATTGTTTTGATATCTAATGCATGTGTTAACCACTTTGTTACTTCAACTCAATTGTTTTTAAATTGGCATCCAAATAATGTTCATGTTTTTTCAAAATAAGAATGTTATGTAGTATGTGCACCACTATGAGAACGCAAAACAAGATCTTGGCGATCACAGTGCTCTAATCTTGGAACACAAAATTTCTGATCTTATGTAAACTAAGCTCCTTGATCTGAAGTTCCTGGATCAGGCCACATTTCATGAAACCACCAGTTCCAATTTTATTCCAGATTTACTTTTTCATTGTTGTGTCTAGGTTTTGTTCACTAGGCAAACAGTGATGAGCAAAATGTACAATACAGAATATGAAAATAGACTAAATGTGTTTGTTTTTCTTTTGTGTTTTTGGTTTGTTTTTCTTTTTATATATGTAAAGACTGTTATGTTGATGCACTGAATGTTAAACTGACTGGATAATTGTGAAATTCACTTTGCAAAATCACACTGACATGATGGTCCTGCCTAATACGGTCCTGTCTAAAAGTGAATTTTGGTTCTTGTCCAGATTACTACAATAACGGAGGAGCAAATGGAGGATCAGCAGCTCCAGGAACTGCAGGCCCAATGTCTAACAGCCCAAGTAGTGGCGCTCCAGGAACTGGTGGCTTTACCTCATATTACCAGAGTGATGGAGGTTACTCTACTCCACCACTCGTGACCAAATCTCCTGGTAAGAAGCCACCTATGCACCAGGGCACGAAGCCTCCAGGAACAGGAGCAGCTCCAGGGTCTTACCAGGCCACTCCACCACCAGGGCAAGGTTCCTTCAACCAGTATAGCCAGGGCTACGGGCAGGTGAAGAAGAACTTTGGCCAAGCCCAAGGTGGAACTGGAGGTGGGGGTTATGGCAACTACAGCACAGCTTACCCATCCCAGGTGACTGGTGGAACAGGGGGTCAGGACTATAGCTATGAAGGTAAGTTGTTTTATCTGGATGGAATACGTTTTCCACACATGTCCGGGAAGTAACAGGCTAAAGCAAGGGTGCTCAGATTTGGTCCTGGTGGAGCAAGTGTCCAGCTCAGTTTGGTAGTTCCCCTCAAGTGGGAAATTTGCATTGCTACAGCAGAAAGTGGACAGTACAAACTTAAGCTAAGACAACAGAATATAAAAAGCACACTATACAAATAATACAATAATATAAATACATTTGTGTGTATGATGTCATACCAGAATACCTCCTACCCCTCCAGTACAGGGATTTGAAAAAGTTGTAGCCATAATTTGATTTGAAAATTGTCAGCCTCCTTGAAGACTCATCTGTTCATAGGGTATCACCTCTCCTGATGCACGATCTACTACTCCCTGCATAAGATTTTAGAACACTCAGAACTCCCGTCGGGTTCTCGCACTATCGTGAAACTTGAAAGTTTCTTTGTGTTGTAAGTCGCTTTGGATAAATGTGTCTGCTAAATGAGTGTAATATCATTTCCCTTGATCTGTAACTAGGAACAGTGCTAATTAACATGCACGTTTGTCCATTTTTTAGGTTATAGCAACCAGCCAAATTACGGCACACAAGGAACCAACCAGAGTTACAATGCCAACCCATACCACAACCCTGGAGTGAGCTATGGCCGTGGGGACCCCAGCATGAACTACCAGTACAGATAGACTGAATACCATTCAGATGGGCTCCTGTCTCATCATTCTTACTTATATGTCCTTTCTGAAGTAGCAGCAGCAACTGTCCTCACCATCAGCTTCTCAGTTTGTTTCGCCCATGGGCACAAAACCAGAAAACTGGATTTGGAAGAAGGAAAAAAAAAATTATGCCTAGTGTATTGAAACTCTGCTGAATGATCTGTTCTATGGTCTGTTCAATGTGTGCTTATAT
This sequence comes from Hydrocynus forskahlii, assembly GCA_037974365.1. NCBI lineage: Eukaryota > Metazoa > Chordata > Actinopteri > Characiformes > Alestidae > Hydrocynus > Hydrocynus forskahlii. The sequence goes on from JBBPCX010000028.1 coordinate 14,377,920, forward strand.
TTTTCTTACACTTCCTTACAACTACTGCCCGAAGGGGTGAGAACACCCCCTACCACCACCAATTCACATCCACGTTTAAGACCTGATGTTCATGAAAAAGTTGAATGGAAACTTTGCTTTTACTTTAACTGCTTGTTCTTCAGTCACAAAGTGGTTTTTAGTTTTTTTTTTTTTTTTTCCCATTCATTCATTTAATAGCATCATTTCCTTGCCTGACACTGTAGGATTTTTTGGTTGTTGCTTATTCTGCAGTGCTTTTTACTTCTACCAGTTCCTTTGGATATAATTGTGAAAGATGTGAAGCTTCAGTTCAGGTCATAGTAGCATTTCTGTGTTGTGGGACGGGAAACTTTTATTTTTCAGAACATTGTTTAAGAATGTATGTGGTTTGTATGAATAAAGGATTTTTATTTTGGAGGAAATCCATGCTCACAAAATTGCGTGAGAGTGAAATGCAATCACTAAATAGTCTGAGCTGAATAACTAAACATAAAACAGAAAATGAGTATGTAGAACTGTCCAGATATTTGTCAAATGACAGTAAAGCATCTGCTGAGCACGTGTTATTAGTAAGTTAAATGTATATATTTTCAATTGTTTCATGTATAAAGCGTTTTCTGATACAGCGTCATGGGGATAGGGCTGGAAACCACCGAAGAGGAAATCTGAAGAATACGACCCAATAGAAGGCGGCTGAGAGGACTCCTAGTCAAGGAGACCCATAGCAGGTGGGGCAAGAAATTATGGCTCTTCAATTGTTAGGCAAGTGGCCTTACGTTGTATTTAAATAAGAACAATGCTGAACTACATTCATGGGAAGTCATTAACAGTCCAAACCACATCAAGTATGCTGGTGTGTATGAAATTAGGTAAGTTGGGAGGGGGTCGTTGTCTACAGAGGGGAGGTGCAGAACCAACAACCTGGTTCTAAGTGTGGACCGAACTGAAGTGGACTTCACTCCCCGCTGAACATCAATGGCTCCTTAGTGGAGAGCACCAAGTTCTTTGGTGTTCACATCGCAGAGAACCTTATGTGGAGCCTCAACACCAGCTCCATCACCAAGAAGGCCCAGCAGCGTCTACTTTCTGAGGAGAAGTAGTAGAGCACCGGTTCTGTTACAGACACCACAATCTGCATCCGCAAAGCCCATTAGAATTGTGAAAGCAGACCCCCCCTTTCTCTCCTTTCCGTTGGCAAAAGGTTTTGCAGCATCTGTTTGCCCATCCCTCGTCATTGGTACGGAAAAGAAAAAAGAAACTTACGGTAAAGTAATAATGGGGTGCGTGTTTACAGCCGTGATTACGGTAGTCCGCGGGTCTGACGTCAAGTCCCCTTCTTTTTGCGGGGTGAGCAGGGCTGAGCATGGCGGACGGTGGGCTGCTGGAGTCTGTTTTAAAGCTCCTGGAGAAGGTAGATGGGGGTGTTGACAGTCAGGATGTGGCCAGAAGTCTCAGCGTGGACCACCAGGTGGTGGTGGGTGCTGTGAAGAGCCTCCAGGCCCTCGGAGAGGTGAGTTATAGGGCTGAGACACCAGGCTAAGCTAACTCTAGCTGGACTGATGCAACAACTGAGCAAATCTGATTCATCAGCTGCTCTTTTCATTTATCACATTTCAGCTCACACATGTGAAAAGATGGACTGTGTACACTCAAGACGAGACATACACAACACTGCCTGTCGTGACTAACAGCCACAGGTTTAGCTCTGTGAAACCATTTGTGTTGCTGAATGAATGACATGGTCGTAGATCTTCACACCACATCCCCTAACGTGATCCTTAAAAATATTGTATTACTGATACTTACATATCCAGTAACATGTAATCATTAATTTATTGTATAACTGATAGACATTTCCACTAGCATGTAATCCTTCAAATATTGTATAATATAACTGATACTGGCACATCCACTAACACGTGATCCTTAAAATATTGTACAATATAACTGAGACATGTTTTGTCAGTTGAAACACACATAACGAACATGACTGCTGCCTCACATGCTTGTTACATCTTGTGCTCTCCAAAATCCCAATACTTTTGTCCATATTGTGTACGTGTTGCTAAATTAATGGTGGTTAGTAGATCTACATCGCACGTCTTCTAACCTGTTTATTCCCTGTGGGATTTTTAAAATATTGTATAATTGATAGACATATTTTGTTGAAACACACATAACAAACATGTTAAGCAAAATAAGTCCTACATGACTGCTGCCTCACAGGCCTGTTATATTTTCTGCTCTCCATAATCTCCCTTTCTACCTTTTGCATCCAATTTGTATCTCTACCCGATTTCCACAGGTGATCGAGGCCACACAGCGTTCCTCCAAGCACTGGGAACTGACTAGTGAAGGGAGTGAGATTGCTGAGCAGGGAAGCCATGAAGCCCGAGTGTTTGATGCCATCCCCGAAGAAGGCCTGCCCCAGAGCCAGCTCATGGTGAGAAACTGCCATCATGATCAGATGTATGTCTGACAACTGGGCTGCAGTCTTAGGTCAGGTCAAATCAAGTTGGCTTTTATTGTCATCCATTCACATACACTGTATATGATTGAATGAAATTAAGTTTCTTACAGTCCCAGGGGCATGGACAGCACAACATACAACATGAAGACAAAAAGTAAAACAAGACAGTGTAACAAGTAACAGTGCAACACCTAAAGCTGAAAAGCACAAGGAGCTTCTTCCACTCTAAGATTCTCTCATCTTATTGGTGCTATAAAAATCTGTCATATAATAAATAGTACAGCTACTATAAAATTGCTGTACTGCTTATAATTTATAAGTTATTTGTATGTACTGTATGTACGTCTCATGTCCAGTGGTGGTAAGATTACTAACATTTGCGCTGTATGTCAGATGGCGTCTCTAATTTGAGTACAGCTCCTTTTTTTAGGTGCAGTCAATGTTGACACAAGTATTTATTTGCACAAACTCAATTTGTTTAATCTGCACAGAAGAGAGTTTTTAAATAGACAAGAGTTCCTCGATCTCACCGTACCAGATTGCATGCATTGGGCAGAGGGGTACCCCCCTTACCATTGGGCTGTGGAGCAATGAAGCTGTGTTCTGAGTGATCCAGTACTTTTGGGATAAGTTGGAGAGGTGTTTGTGATCCAAATCGAAGTATCTAACATCATTACCTGACCTCACTAATACTTCTAGTAATAGTCATATCATAAAAGCAATGTTCCAACATCTAGCATAGAGCTGTCACAGAGGAGTGGAGTCAGTAAAGGGTGGAAAAGCTTCTAGTTAAAACTCTTGATACACACTACAAAACACAATGTACTTAAAATGTGCTTAACCCTGCCTCAATTTACCCCTGAAAATACACCTAACCCCTTAATTTGAATCAAGCAGACATTAATTTGTGAAACCAACCACTTAATTTTACCTTTAAATCCCATTCCATTATTTAAGAGGGAAATCTGAAAAAGTAAGGGGAGAATTCAGTAGTTTTAGTTCTTAATCAGCCTTAATCTATGCATTTTTCCCCTTAATTTTCCTTAATGTCCTGTATGGGAAATTAAGGTTATTTAAAGAGGTAATATTAAGGTGTTTGGTTTCATAGTGACGATGAGACACTTTGGATAAGTCAGCAAACTTTTGGACGTATAGTCTGCATTTGACATTGCTCTCTATTACAGAAAGGGTGCATGATCTAATGTGTCGGTCTTATTGAAATGCTGTTCAGTTCTCAACAGTAAGCTGCTTCATTGTTGTTCTCCATCCAGTTCACTATATAGCAAACACTGTCTAGTGAATAGTGTATGAATGATTGTGGTCAGTATTGACAATATTAATCTTCCACTCTGTAATGATTAATTTTACATCAGAACGCTGAATGTGTTTACATTCCACCTATTGAATTTTGCAGAGATTTAGAGAAATCTGTCAAATTTTTTCATGCACCTTTTTTGTCTTCTAGAAACTTCCCAGTGGTAAAGTGGGCTTCAGTAAGGCCATGTCCAACAAATGGATCCGTCTGGATAAAGGTCATGAAGGAGGCCCTAGAATTTTCAGAGTGGTAGGTTTATTTCTGCATGAATACCTGGTTCAAGGAAATTCAAGGCCTTATTATTATTATTATTATTATTATTATCATTATTATTATTATTATATATTTTATTATTATTATTTTTTTGTAACATGTAATGTACTGCAAGTACCTTTTATATAGTCAGTCCATATTCATACACCTTTTTACATAAAAAGAAAATTCTACATTTCTGTTTGGTAGAGTGTAAGAAGAATTTCTCACTTGTATGGTCCAGTGTTTAACTGTTGCTGTGTGTGTGTTATGCAGGTGGAGAGTATCGAGGACACAGTGAGGGAGAAACTGCAGCAGGTGAAGAACGGCCAGTCTTCTCAGCTTGAGGAAAAAGAAAGGAATGAGCTGAAGAAACGTAAACTGCTCACAGAAGTGTAAGACCTGTATCTGTTATTTTGATAGTTGGTTTTGTAGCTTTTACGACTCTGTCGGATGGAGAAGTATCATTAGAGTCTTTTGAGACATCATCTAAAACAAGATCAAATCAAATCTCTTGGCAGCATCTTCTCCATGTTTGCGGGTATTTCTCTTTCTGGAGGCAACTCCGTTGTTGTGGAAGGTTTTTGTAGAATGCACAAGAGTGCATTGTCCTTCTCCATCCAGTTCACTATATAGCAAACACTATCTAGTGAATAGTGAATGAATGATTGTAGTCAGTATAAGGACAGTGCTGAATGTGCAACATCTCACTGCATGTTTATGGACCTCCTATGGCCAGCAGATGGCAGTAAATGCTTTTGGGCAGTTTGCTGGTTTAAAAGGCTTTCAACATATTCCAAAGGAAAATGAATACATGCAATTCAGGTGAAGGTATTTATACATTTGTTTGTCTCCTTACATGACTGTGTGTTTGGTTGTTTGTGAATTTGCATAAGCAGTCCCTCCAAAGTGCCATATAAGTTTATAGGCACCCCACCCCTACTTGTTCTGAAGTGTCATTCATAGATATTGTCATCCTAGAGGAAAAAAAGAAACATGATAAATAAATCAAAACCATAAAATCAGACTAACAGTTTAGCACAATTATGCTACAACAGTTTGGGAGCAAATATAGCGACAACATTCAAAAACAGCAGAAGTGCTCTTACCTTCCTAATAAAGTCATTGACATCGTACAATTGCTGCACAGATCTGCCAAACTAAAACACATAAAATTACTCATGTTTTGAGGAAAGTTTCGATTCTTATTGGACACTTTAAGCATTAATGTTAATTGTTAGTTTAAACAAATCTTAATGCTATTACATTAATAAACAATTATATCATCCAAAGCAGAAATGCTACTATATTTATAGTTGTTTCTGTTGTTGCACTAAAAATATCAAAAATAAGGAAGTAAATTCAAAGCATTAGATTTCTAGTTTCCAGGAGAGCTGCACAATAATCGCTCACGACTTGAACGGCAGGTCTGGAACCAGTTGGAATGCAAATAACCCATTTAGAACTATGTAGTAAAGTTAAAAACAATAGGTCTATAATCATTCAGTGCACGAATCTCGCTGGATTTTGGAGTGTTTGTAAAGAAGATTTCAGCAAAGGCCAAGTCATCTGGATCAAGTGGCATTAAGATCAACAAAAATGAGTTTTAATGTGCTGCATAAAAAGAGATCATTATGTAATCCTGTTGTACTTTTCCAGTCATTTACAAATGTCTGGCAGTCTGCTGTGGTTTCACTTTTGTGTGTTTGATTTTTTCTGCTGTAATTTTCTACCTTAGAAAGCAGCAGTGTTTGTACTCATTTTAAGGGCAAAGTAGAGAGGTAGCTCAATCCTGCTGCTGGTGGAACATGCCCGAGTGTATGGGTATGTGTATGTACATGTGTGTGCGTGTGTGTGCGTGCGTGCGTGTGCGTGCGTGTGCGTGCGTGTGTGTGCGTGTGTGTGTGGCCTAAATGGCTGGGCTCCAGCTGAAAAGCTTTGTCCAGTATTAGGGAGTGTTTTTTAATATCACAAATGGATGCAGTGTAGCACTCATCAGGGTCCGTGAGGGTTCAGATGTGTAGCTGCTTGCTCTTTAGATCTAGTTTGTTCACATCATAACTGATCGCTGTCTTGCACCAGTGTTCTGTCTTTGAGCTAAACCCCTCTCAAAGGAATGAGGGTTGAGCTTTTGGATGTGCTGTCCGATGTGCAGCATTAGGATTAGGAGACTTAGCTGGACATTTGCTGATGCTTATTGGAAAAATTTGTGTTTTTCCTGTTCTTAGCGTGTGTTATGAGCTCTCTGATGATTGGTTTTAATGTTGCTGATCTCTTAGGTTCCGTATGAATTTGTGTTTCCATATTTTCACTGCGTTTACATACTGCTTTCATAATCAAATTGGGAATGATTTCACCACTTGTGACAAACAGAACTAGGGAGAAACTTGAGGAGCTTTTTATTTATTTATTTTTTAAATTTATTTTACCCTAAACCTTAACATGCTTTTACCTGGAATTTTTGCCTGGGATTTGACCGTAGCAAATCCTGTTGACCTGCATCTCATCTGAGAATGAATGCTCCGTGTGATGCAATTGTTAGAACATCAGTTTTCACTTGGAAACTGGGAAAGTGTGAGAGGTTTGAGTAGTTTGATTAAAAATTGAATTTTTATCATTTTCAACTTACCTAGCATCAGCTAATGCGGGCTTGGAGCCCAGATTTTGACTTTGATCATTTTCAGCTAAAATACCAAACGCTAAGAAACACAATAGTCACCCATATCTTTTCTGTAAAAGTACGATCTCCAAAACCTGCTTGAACTTCGTCCAGCTTTTCATTAAGGTGTCTCAGACTTGCAGATGTGATTTAGGACACAGTATGGTTTGATTAGAAAACGCTGAAAAGACCCTCAGATTTTATGGCTTCAAAATGATGGTGTGTTTCCTGTTTGTTGGTTCCAGGACGGTCAAGTCCTACTGGATCACCAAAGGCAGCAACTTCAGCACCACCATCACCAAACAGGAGACAGAGCTCACGCCAGAGATGATCGCCAGGTGAGCAAACACCTGTTACACTCCCATGTTAGGTATGATAGTATGAGATCCTTTCTGCAGATTGTTTTATTTTTTGATAGAGAATGTCATCAGATTAATGGAAATTAAATGTCAGAGAATTCGATCCAAACAAACCACCCACATATCATCAGTCCCTCACCTTGCTTACCCCAGCTATTGTGTTGTGAAATCTTGAAAGAATCTCAGTACACAGTACAGCTGGAATTTTAAATGTCTTCACTGGAGCTCTGAAATCATCAGTAGTTAGATATTCTCTTAGCCTGCTTAAAGTGATTGACAGCTTTGTTCGGTCATGTTAAAGAGCACTTTTCAGTTCAGATTCAGTTGTTGAGATATACACAGAGTAATCAAGAGAGGTTTGAAGTTAAATGATACATTATTGAGGAACTTACCAGTTCCAGTTTTACAATATTTTTATGGGAACCAAGGAGCATCTACAAGACAAATATAACTGTTTTGTTCATCCAAAATGACTAGTGATCCTACATGTGTTTTCTGAGTTTTTATATGTAATTATGATAAAGGCAAAATAGTGGTAAATAACAAAAAAATTGGTTGGCCTTTTAATTTGACACTGTTTAACTAAAAATACCCTAGATGTTTATCTCTGCCTTTAATTTTTTTTTTTCATCGTTGTTAGGCTAAACTATTGCCTCAAAACTAAAACAGTGTCTCAGACTTTGTAGCCATTTCATGGAATATCTTTCTATGAGGTAGATTTTCGATTAATTAAATTCTGTAGAGATCTGGTTCCTATCACCACCGCTATGGATGATTCTGATGGTTTAATAATAAAAAAGTTGTTTCCGCGTGAGAGTGTTTCTCTCTTGGATTCATCTGATTTTGCCTGAACATCTGCTCATTGTCTGTTCATATTTGGGCTACTTGCGTCCCCGTCATGTCTGTCCTGCCAGGCCTGTGCCCTGAACTCAGCTTTACCCAGGATGCCTCTGCATGTGCCTGAGCCCGGACATGTCCAGGTCAGCCTGTTCCGGAACGTGATGGCCGGACTGGGTCATTAACATGTCAAATTAAAAAGGCAGCACCAGTTCTAATATCACCATAGAGCATTTGGCAGCTTTTGATTGCATCTGTTGCTCAAACCTGATCTAATAAGAGCTCATTCCCTAAATCTCTGTCTGGGAACCGTTGTTTTTGATTATCCATTAAGCAGAGTTATAAATTCTACGGAAAATTAGGTTTGTTCTTCTAGACGTACTTCTAAGTTTGTACTGTAGATTCTTGTGGGGTTTTTTTTTCAGTGGAAGCTGGAGGGAGAAGAAGTTTAAGCCCTATAACTTTGAAGCGATGGGTGTAGCTCCAGACTCGGGCCACTTACACCCTCTGATGAAGGTGCGGACACAGTTCAGACAGATCTTCCTGGAGATGGGGTCAGTCCTTTGCACTTGTGCCATCACCTCTCTGCAGACTTGCCAAAGACATTTGTGTTTGAACATCTTTTCATGAGTTCTATATTAAGAACGTATTGTTTTTAAAATGAGGCTGAGACATGAAAAATTACAATGGTTTTGCCAGATGTTCATAATTTTCTAAAAGCAGCACTCCCCTTGAAAAAGTTCTGGGGATATCATCCCAGATATTCATCACCAAATCTGTCCAAACAGTTGTAACTTTTTATACATATATAACTTTTGTGTTCATCATTTAAATTTTTAAATACACACGTCCATATTAATATTTTTAGATTGTTTGTATAGTGAACTCTTTTTTTTCATACTGTTGTGTGGTATAATATTGTTTTTTGATGCTCTTGATGCTCTTTGTACTGTCCACTTTCTGTCATAGTAATGCAATTGCCTACTTGCAAATTGCCTACAAGTTTGTCTTATCTTTGTTTGATGTAAAAACATTTTTTTCATTGTTTCTAGTCTGTATGTGGACATACGCTTCCGGTTGAGTGAATGCTGGCGCGCTTGGCTGCTGCTGCTCACTGGTTTTGAGTTTTTAAAGTTGTCAAAGTTGTTAGACGACAACTTGAATTGAATTTTTAAAGCATAATCCTGTTTTTATTTGATTTTGCAACATTTGTGGATTTCTACTGCTCACGCTGCAGCTGTCTGATCGGACTTTCACCCTCATCAGGCTTCTTCCAGCCGTCTATGTTCAGTGATTGGCCCTGTTTAAGATGTTTTAGTCGCGGGCCAGACAGGATTAACATTTATTGAACAGTCTAGTACTGACTTATTATGGAGGGTTAGGAGTGCCAATATTAAATATATAATTATGTAATTAAATAATGAAATGTCATTAATTGTTTAAAATGAGAAATATAATGATAAATAATTAAATGTGTCATTAAATATTTATATATTGCACATTTAATTAACAATGTTTTTATTTCCAATTTTAAATAATGACGCATTTGAGTAATTGTTTTTATTTCCCGTTTTAAGTAATTAATGAAACATTTAATTAATTCGATTTTTATTTCCCATTTTAAATCATTAAAGCCACATTTTATTAATTGTTTTTATTTACCATTTTAAATATTAAAGAAACATTTAAGTAATTATTTAATTTTGGCAACGTTCCGCACATCATTAATTAATTTTATCTGTCAGTCTGGCCCATCAAAGTCAGTGGGCGGAGCAAACGCTGATCTGCCGTGATCTCGTTCAGACGATTGTTTTGGTCTGAAGGTATGTCCTTTCCAATATGGCGCTAGCAGTCATGGATGAAACAGACTTGATAAGAGATATTTTAGAAGTTGCAGGTGTTGCTTACCCTGAATATGTGGCAAGTAAAGCCGAGGAATTTCTTGAGGCTGTCGGAGTTATTTCGGCTCTTTCAGAAGAAGATTTTGACCCTCGAGTGTTTACCCTCGAGGTGGTCTGTTTCTTTGTTTAACTCATTCTTATAAAATGTTGCTTAAGATTGAACACATGAAATGCATAATTCCCAGCACACAGCAGGTATTCCACTGCATTGTGCAGATTCATTTGATAGCCAGGTATCCCAGATCATTTTGGAGGTTTAAACCGCTTTGGGCCAGGCAAATATCAACTTCTCACTGCAGCAGACGTCCCACTATAAGGAAAAGGTGGAATTCTTCTGGCCCAAACTGATTTACACCCTGTAATACAGAGGCGTGACCACGGTGGGGCTGGGGTGGACCCCCCCCAGAGACAAGCCAGAAACTGAGCTGCTTTCCAATTGGTCCTTTTGAGTAGGGTTTCCGAGGGTTTCAGTTTTTTTCCATGTGGAGTTTGAGCGCAAAATGGGAAATCAGAAAACGGCTCGCGGGCCACATAAAATGACGTTGCAGGCCGGATTTGGCCCGCGGGCCTTGAGTTTGACACATGTGATCTAAATCTTCCATCTGTTAGCTTGACCCTTTCCCCACAGTGTTAGTTAAAGCTTGTCTCCCCTCATTGGCTCCTCTCATAACCAGTATTATCCACTCTTCCCTTAACACTGGAATTGTTCCTTCATCTTTGAAAACTGCTGGTTATTCCACTTCTCAAAAAGCCTGGTGCAGATCCCAATAATTTCGATAATCTTCGCCCAATATCAAACCTCCCCTTTATTTCAAAAATCCTTGAGAAAGTTGTTGCCTCCCAGCTCCACTCACACCTTAATGACCATAATTTCTACAAACAATTTCAGTCTGGTTTCTGGTCCCATCATAGTACAGAAACTGCTTTATTAAAGATCACCAGTGACCTTCTGGTGGCAGCTGATTCTGGTCTTCTCACCATCCTCATCCTTCTTGATCTTAGTGCAGCTTTTGATCCCGCTCTCTCAGATCTTCGTCTGCCGCTCATCTTGTTGTTCCTTCTGCACGTGTTATCACCATGGGGAACAGAGCTTTCAGTCGCTCTGCTCCTCGGCTCTGGAACTCACTTCCTCCAGTCATGAGGAATATAGATTCTCTTCCCTTATTTATGTCACAGCTCAAAACACGCTTGTTCAAACTGGCTTACTCACTTTAAACACAGATTTTACTTGTTGTCAAATCTTGTTTATTGTTTTGCTATTTTAATTTATTGTCTTATTGTTTATTTTTTCTCTTTGTAAGGTGACCTTGGGTTTTAGAAAGGCGCCCTCAAATACAATTATTATTATTATTATTATTATTATAAAATGTCTATGAATGTAACTACAAATGTAAACCCAGTCTTAATAGCAAGTAGCTGCTGCCTCTTATTTTTTTCCCTGTGGCAGTTACAGGCTAAGATTTAAAGCAGAATTGGAGATGTCATGCATTCACCATGTATTCAGTCCTCTTTTTACACTTTTTACAGTTTATATAAATTCTATTGAATCATGACTGATTTAACAGGCCTCTTACTCAGGAGATGTTGTAGTTTCTCGGCTGACATTCATGAAAAAAATTCTCAGAATCTTTGTCCCCCTTCTGTTGTAGGTTCACTGAGATGCCAACAAATAACTTCATTGAGAGCTCTTTCTGGAACTTTGATTCCCTGTTCCAACCCCAGCAGCATCCGGCTAGAGACCAGCACGACACCTTCTTCCTGTCCGGTAGAGCCTTTATCATTGTCTTCATGTACATAAAGATGTTGATACTTTGCTAATTGGTTACTTCTGTTGGTAAATGTCATTGATTTTTCTCACTTTTTAAGTGGTCACATGGTAATTTCTTTTAGGTAAAATCTTTAAGCTTTGCCTTGTATGTTCCAGATCCAGCTCTGGCTCATGAGTTTCCACAGGACTACTTGGAAAGGGTGAAAAAAGTCCACTCGGAAGGAGGTTATGGCTCACAGGGGTGAGAGAATTTGCTACACCTGCAACCACTTGCACACAGTCCTTACAAACACACGCATTTTTACTTGGGGAAGCTGGTGACCTAGTGGTTAGAGAGTTGCCCCTGCGATCAGAATGTTGTGGGTTCGAATCCCAGGACTACTAGTGGCAGTGCTGAGGTACCCTTGAGAAAGGTACCGTCCCCACACACGGCTCCCCGGGCGCCCCTCGTTGATGGCTTCACTCGATGAATGGGTTAAATGCAGAGAAAGAATTTCACATTGTTCCCACTGTGTGCTGTTGTGTGTTCACTCGTGACTGTAACGTGCCGCTTTACTTCATTTCTTTTCTGTTGACTGAGTCAGGTACAAGTATGACTGGAAGATCGAAGAAGCTCAGAAGAACCTCTTACGCACACACACCACAGCTGTGAGCGCTCGCATGCTCTACAAACTAGCACAGCAGGTTAACACTGTTTTTCATTCCATCTCACCCTCTGCTTGACTTACCTGCTCTCGCAGCTCATTAAACACACACATTGTGAAAATTCATGTTGTGTCTTTCTCCCTCTCCTTCAGGAGAAATTCACGCCAGTCAAGTACTTCTCAATAGACAGAGTGTTCCGCAATGAGACCCTGGACGCCACTCACCTGGCTGAGTTCCATCAGATCGAGGGCGTGGTGGCTGACTATGGCCTTACTCTGGGGGACCTGATGGGCGTTCTGCACCAGTTTTTCACCAAACTTGGTATGTTTCCTCTCCGTATTTCTTCTCTAGAATTAGCTGAACAATAAATATCACAAAGAATTTTTTAGAATAAGCAACTGCTACACAAGCATGGTTTCTTACAAATACCATTCATAACATCTTCAGTAGTTAATCCTTTTTTTGTTTTTAGGAATCACTAAACTGCGTTTCAAGCCCGCTTACAACCCTTACACTGAACCCAGCATGGAAGTGTTCAGTTATCATGAAGGTACGTGTGACTGGAGGGAAGCATTTTTGATGTAGCAATATCAATAAAAATAAAAAAAAACACTGTACGTGTTTTCAGGTTTGAATGCAAAAGCGGAAACGTATTGATTACAGATTCTGATTGTAATATTTGTGACTTTGTTGGATCCAAAGCATAAAATCCATCTGTTTAGTTTGTATGTTTTATAACACATCAATCAAAAATCATATGAAGTCTAAGATATGTTATATCCCAGCTTACTATTAGTGTTTGTGTATAGTACTATTATGGTTTGGTCTTTTTATTTAGGGATAGTTAAGTTTTAATGCAGTTAGATTGGTCTGCTAACTGTTTTAGTAGATTAATGGCAGTAAACACTGCAAAACATGGCACATGTTTTTCCTCTTCATTTCTCATTTGCTCTCTTTTAAAATTTTTATTCTCCCTTCCCCTTATTTCTCGTTCTCTCTCCTTTTCTTTTTCTTGTTTTTTTTTCCCCTCAGGACTGAAGAAATGGGTGGAGGTGGGCAACTCTGGGGTCTTCAGACCTGAGATGCTGCTGCCCATGGGTTTGCCAGAGGATGTGTCCGTCATTGCCTGGGGGTTGTCCTTAGAGCGGTGAGTGGTTATCCAAGTGTCAACCAATGGCCAACCATTGTTTCTGTGGTAATCAATAATTAGGCCTTTTGTGAGCTAGAGGAACTGGATCCACAGAACGAAAGCTGGGAAACCCAACATTTCTGTTGTCAGCTCTGCTATTTCAGTATAGAACTTTGAGCTTTGGGCTCACTTGCACTTGGGCTCAAGTGCAATGACATTTCCTGCACCGTTTCCTCTGGATACACCATCCTGTATATACAGCTCTGGAGAAAATTAAGAGACCACTGCAATTTATTTTTAAATCAGCATCTCTTCGAGTATGGCATCCAATCCATGCCAGTGTCTGTTAGATTCCTACACAAGCACCTCATTCTGCTTTATGAGGTACTGATTAGTGATCACCTGAATCACATCTTATTTAATGAGGAAAAGTATAAAAACACTGCTGCAATCAACACTCTCCTCTCACAATGTTATTAGAAGTTCATCCATGGTAATTATTGCCATTTTGTTTAAGACTGAACAAGAGATTTGTTTTCTTTGAATTATTCAGGTTTCCCTTATTTTGATGTTTTGTCATTTCCTTTAAAATTATGCTTTAAAGAACAATATTTTTATTTGGAAATTCGGAGAAATATTGTCAGCAGTTCTTTAAAAACTAAGGCAAAGCTGTTCAGCGCAATTATTGCACCTATAAAAGATCTAACCTGAGAAACTGAACATTTTTGTAGTGGTCTCTTTATTTATTTTCTAGAGCTGTATACACCTCTGCCTGCCTGCCAGCCTGGCAGGGTCGAATAATGTCTCATTCTTTCCAGCTGTGTGTGATTATACACACACACACACACACACACACACACACACACACACACTCGCGCACACACGCGCACACACACACACACACACGTTCTCTTCCTGTTTGCCCTACTTTTTATAAAAGCATTAGGCTGGCATTTTGTTTGCTTATAGCTGACATAGATGTCATGAAAGTAATCCAGAAAAAAAAGTTACTTATTAATTTAGCCTACAATAAAGGCTTCTATTTAATAAATGATGTAGCTATAAGATCTCTGTAGGACGCTGATTACTTTTGCAAACAATCTTTCAGGTGTTGAACTGGGACTGGAAATTAATAACAAAATCTGCATCTTTTAGACAGTACATTTAAAATATAAACATTAAAAATGTAAAAGTAATCAATTGCCATTTTAGTGTCTTACATACTTGACTGCAAAAATACCTAATGAGCCAAATATCATGCGAACATTCAGCATGATGAGGTTCTGTGATGAGAACATTTATAGTAGGTTAAATTTGCCCTGTTTTGTTCATGAACTGAAGCCATGTTCCGTAATGGCCAGTGCTGACCAGTGTGCATAAAATAATACACTAAATGAAATTATGTGGTTTATGACATTGATCTAAAACCATTTAGGAGCTTGAAGGAAAGGCACATAATGAGCTTGTGGGCTACAAAACTATTTTTAAGTAGTAGCAGAGATTTCAATTTAACGGATGAATATGTATTACATTATTTGTTCCTAGCTGAATACCTTTTGTTTCTGCTTTTGCCTTCTGTTCTTTGAACCATGTGAGAGCCATGGGTCCTTACTGATCAAACTTAGGCCTTTTGTACGTGAGCTTAGGCCTTTTGTACGTGAGACTGAATAGAATTACTGTTTATTCATTGAGAATGTCAAAAAGGTTTTAAACTGAGTAATCACTATCAGATCGGATAACCAGGCATTATATTAGATTAGTGGGTGTATTTAAAGATGAATCTGGAGCCTGGATCGTAGCGTGCAGAAGTATATGCAGGGGAAACACAGTGTAACTTTAGTGTCTGTTTTTGACGTTATTACTTGCCCAGTTATTTATTTAAGGTTTTTCTGTTTGAGGGTCTTTTAACTATGCCTGCTTTCTTTCCACCACAGGCCCACCATGATCAAGTACGGCATCAACAACATCCGTGAGCTAGTGGGGCACAAAGTGAACCTTCAGATGGTGTATGACAGTCCAGTGTGTCGTCTGGACTCTTAAATTATACTCAGAGACCTTCACAGGCAGGCCATCAGCCAAACAAAGCCCGTCTCTTCAGGACCCTTTCATACGCAGACCTCATAAGTTCATTGAAGCATTCTGGATTGGTCCACACTGTTACGTTCGGTGCAAGCCTTGCCGAGAACGCACACTCTACTCACGTCCTCTATGTGTGTCTCAAGGATAAAGGGACAGACATGTATGATGAAGAGAAACTGGAGAGATAATGCTCAGGAGGTAGATGCTTGTCTTTGTATTCAGGATGATGTATTTCCATTGTTAGGGCTTGCTCTTGGTTGGCTGGAACTGGTGGCTATAACAGACCGTCTGCACTCTTAAAACACCATTTCTGCATGTACTGCTAGTGTGAACTCAGTAGTGGCAAAACCCAGTTCCAGCTTGTAACTTTAGATCTGTTTCATTTATGACCAAACCATCAAATTTAATGTTATTCTGCTGTCATGTCTTTTCACACTTTCAGCTTACCTTCACTACTCAACATACATATGAAGCATCTTAAAGGGAACTATTCTTGCCCCAAAAAAGATAAATTAAACATTTGAAATGATCAGTGTGAACATGAGCCTTTATTCTTTGCTGTTGTGCTTTTGAAATGAGGGTTGGGTAAAATGAAGATAATTATTGCTGTTATGATAAAAGCATGTTGGATATTCTCAGTATTTAAACAACTCTGATTATCTACATGTTTCTTAATATATAGAGCATAGTGAGTATGCTCCCCGGGTGCCCCTCAGCGGTGGTAGCTCAATGCCTCACTTGGTGATGGGGTTAAATGCAGAAAAAGAATTTCACATTGTTCACACTGTGTGCTGTGCTGTGTTCACGCATGACTATAAGGGGCCACTTTATAAACGAATTTAATGCAGTGCCGTGTGTGAAACACTGAATAAAAACATTTCAAGCATAGTGTTTTTAAATGTGGCACTACTTGAGCTTTTTTTCTGTTGATTTTCATGATACCATGTATTGTGAAAGTATCATGGTTTTAAAATTTTGCCAAATCGCCCACCTCTATTTGAAACCCAGTTAGCTCGAGTACGGAGCGTAACATCTTGTTTATTTGTGTGCGCGTGTGTGTGAAGATCTTGATCTGAATGGAAATTCCAAGTGCTCAACAAGTTGACCCAACTACTTAAAGGTTATTTGTGTAATTCCAGTGAACACACTGAGCTTAAATGTCACCCGCTAAATCTGTCACACGGTCAGATGAAGGTGGGGAGGTGGGGAGGTGGGGGAGGTGGGGAGGTGGGGGGTGTGGGGG
>JBBPCX010000029.1:0-17920 GCA_037974365.1 Hydrocynus forskahlii
TTAATACTGTATTGCCTTTTTAATGTTTATGTTTGATATGTATGCATGGTGCTGGCCTGGCCCGTCTGTCAAATTTTGAAAAGTCAATGTGGCCCCTGAGCCAAAAAGTTTGCCCACCCCTGCCATAGGTCATGCTTTTTACACGCTTGATAGTAGGTACGTTCTCTTAAAGGTTCTAAAATTGAAAGAGTACACAGTGGCTCATACTCATCAAATGACTGAGCAACTGCTACAATG
Organism: Hydrocynus forskahlii; assembly: GCA_037974365.1. Lineage (NCBI taxonomy): Eukaryota > Metazoa > Chordata > Actinopteri > Characiformes > Alestidae > Hydrocynus > Hydrocynus forskahlii. Next base: position 238 of record JBBPCX010000029.1, read on the forward strand.
AGACTGGGGACACACTTAGTCATTCATGATGTGCAAACCTTCATGCACTTTTTGAAATGAACATAGGACGCTAATCATTTGTTGTTTCATGTGTCATTTCATACTTTTATTCACTACCAGATTAGAGCTTTAGTTTCTGTTAGTCAAAAGTGAGTTGTCTCACATCAGTGAAGCCAAAGTGATGTTTGATGCAGACGGAAAATGTACTGCTTACATTTAGTGTAATGTAAGCAGTAATTCTTGACCTCTCGTGTGTGTGTGCGTGTGTTTATGGGTGATGATTATTACGTATCACTACTGAGATAAACTATGCTACAATAATTGCCACATTAAGACATAACGCATTTTCTGATTGTATCTTAGAAATATCAGTACTTAAAGAAGCCTGAACAACTTCACGTCTCATTGCAAGGAGTCCTGTTTAACTGGATTCACTGTGGTGTGGTGTGGGACATGGTGGATAAAATCACTGTACTATTAGAATACTTGATAGTATTCCTGATCAACCTTTAAAAGCAATTTTGAAAAACTGATAAATATTGTTTAAACATATTCATAAACATCCCTGCAAAGGCCTGGTGCCCTGCCCAGGGTGAGTCCCTGCCTTGCGCCTCTTGACCCGCTTCGGGTACCCGCAACCCTAGTAAGGATTAAGTAGTTACAGTAAAGGAATGAATGAATGAATATTCGTATGTAAAACCACAGGTATTTTGTAGATGGATATTTAGTATATATAGGACAGTTTCCATTTTCCATAGGGGGGACAAATCTCAAGACCTTTTCACTCCCAAACTGACAAAACAAATGGCAAACCTCTCTCACGTCAGAGCTCTTGCTTGCTCAGTGGTCTGTGTGAACATGCAGCGGCAGCTTCTGCGAATCGTCGGCTCTCCTTGTGGTATTTGTTTAACTTTCTCAGCAGCTTTTTAAGAGCTGAAGGAAAAATGCTACTGCACACAAACACTTCTTCCTCTAAATCTTATTCCTGCACTCTCAGTGTGTCTCTTGTATTGGTGTGGAAAGGCCTAAAGACGACCAAACATTAAACAATAATTAAGCATGAAAAATCCTGTTTATAATGGTGTTTTGCCAGCAGAGTGTGTAAATGTAAAACTAGGACTGGAGTTTTGCATAGTGGATCAGATCACACACAAACAAATACACACAGTGTAGTCTAGAGGGTCTCCAACCTGTGTGTTTGTGTAACATCTCTGAGTCTGCTCTTCTGCTCTGCAGGCCTGTGTGTGAAAGAGCTGAGTGAAGGAGATAATGCCCCGTCCGACACAAAGCTGCTGGCAGCACTGACGCACTGAGACCTCACAAGAGAGAAGGCAAGTCACTGCGTCTCTCTCTCAGCCTTTACATTTCTGTCTTACTAACCATCTCGCTCTCTTTTCTCTCCCTCTCTCTCTTTCTTTCTGACAAAAAATCTCTTTAGCCCTCCTGCAGGTTGAGAACTCTAAGCCACTTTGTAGCATTTCCCAATAAAGGCACACTCTGGCAAACACACCACCGCCGCCAGACAAGCAAATGTCATTTATTTTTAATCCGTCTCTCCGGAGCCGCTCTCGGCGTGAGGGACGGCAGGATTCAATAATGTTACGCTCTCTGTTGATTCGGGTTTTTTTTTCTCCCCCACCAATCGCAGAGGCAGCAGGAAATAGTGAGCGCTTTCATACACACATCAGTACCTTCCTGCGCACCTAACCACAGCCAGAAATAGAGCTGCAGTGACCTAAAAATGGACAAACTGCCACTGAGGTTTACCGACACTGAGACAGAGAGGGTGGAGGGGGGGGAGGCGGGGCAGAGAATGATTTGAAAGTGATCTGGAAAACCACTTGCTCGACTAGCTGACGAAGAACTGCTTGAGAGGTGAAAAAGATCTGAAGGAGGTCCAACTAAATAAGGCCTTTCTTGTTTTGTTTCACATTAAGACCCTCCTCAAATCTAGATCAAAGTTCACACTGAGGTCTACCACAACTCATCTTGTGAATGAGGCCAAACAGGCTCCAATGCTAAATTCACCTACTTGCAAAGAACACTGTACAGCATGCACTCTTACCAAGGACACACACTGTCATTGACGAAAAGTACCGCTCTTATGAATCACCAAAGCTATCGAAGTTTTATCAGTTGATGCTGATCCGCTTTGGTGGGGGAGTTCCAAGTGGGGCACTGAATGAGATGAGGGGCGTCTGTGAAGAGTGTAATTTGACTTTGCAGATAATATAATGATATTGCTCTACGCATCTTTTCCATTAAAACATTTTCCCTTAACCACAGTTTCTATTTATGTGTAACTGTTTCCATTCAAGTAATGGAAGAGTCATCTAGATAGGTAAATAAATAAAAACGGAAGTAGTTAAATGAATAGTTTTGCAAAAAAGTAATTTACAAAAAAATATTTTACCCTAAATATAGTCAGTCAGCCAAGACATGTAGTGTCCATGCTATGCTTCTTTAGTTTGGCACTGGAGCTACAAGGCTAATGTTGCTAAGTTAATAGTCACGGATATAATTTCTGTAAGTACATCCCTAAATTCTCTTAACCCACATCCAGCTCCTTATTAAAGCGGATAAGACTTGTGGATCTGGTTTAAGATAGAGTATGACTTACTGTGAGTGGTGAAACAGAAGAAAACTGCTCCTCTACAGACAACCAGAGAGGTGAAGAATAAGGAAAAGCTCTGGAACAAGAACTGACAAAAAACTACGGATATATGCGGCAAGGCAGCAGGAGGTCAGTTGGAATTAAAACAACAACAGCCTCACATGACTTCTCTGGCTTATAGTTACATTGCTGCTGCTGAAGGCTGTTCCATTCTGTCAGGATGCATCAAATACATGAGTGAAGAGTGTGTGAAAGGGAGGCATAAAGGAGGTTTTGGTTAGGATTCCCTAAAAGTTACGAAATGGCAATGATCATGCACTGATCTAGACATAACGTCTGATCTCAGCTCACTCTTTCTTGCATAGGGGCTGCACTCAGAACTACAGGCTTTGATTAAAAGAGTTCCTTCTCTCTGTATCTCTCTTTCTTTCACAACTCTCCTCTAAAGCTGGTGGAGTAAAGCGGAGACACATGTGTCAAGCAGCATGAGTCACTCTGTATTTCACTCTGCCCCCTCTTTCCCTCTCAAACTGCACTCGAACTGTCACTGACAGATGTGACATCCATCCCACTCCCCACCGCCAAGCATCCATGATCCCTTCCATACAGGGTGGCTACTGCAATCGACCATTATAGTAATAGGCTTGAAAGGTTATTGAATATCTTGTATTTTCTGTATAACACCAATAAAAAGTACTACTATTAAAAAAAGTAAGAAAGTGACAGCAGTAGTGCTGCCTACTGTCCAGATTAGTCCTGTCTTTTTTATAACACATAGTCCTGACATATACTTTGAAAGGGGTTGTGGCAGTGAACTACCTATTTCACTCTGAATTTTGTAATAGCAGTTATAGAAACTGTTGAATCTTGTTATAACAGGCTGTTATGCTGTGGTATATCTTTCCATCTGTCCATCATCTTAGCTGCTTATCCTTAACCAGGGTGATCGGAGGGGTTCAGCAGTGGTCATAGGCCAAAAGGCAAAGAAACACCCTGGTCAGGTCGCTAGGTCATCACAGGGCAGACACACAGACAAACACACTCACACCAGGGGTGCGATTTCGCATCTCCAGTTCGCCTAACATGCATATCTCTGGACTGGGGGAGGAAAGTGCAAAACCCAGCAAAAACCCTCACAGACAACAAGAAAACTCCACACAGAAAAGCTGCTGTGGCCAGAAACTGAACCTAGTACCTGCTTGCTACTGTGCCACCACAAAACCAGCCCCAACCAAACCTGCGTGAGAGAGAGAGACTAGTGTATCACACTGTAACACCTACTACGGCGTCAATATCAGTCAAATCAGAAATGAAATCAATCTTTGCTGCTCTTTTTATGAGTCGTTTTAGGGGAATCTGCACGCTGCTAAGATTAGAATCAAAGGAGGAGAAAAAGAGGGTGGAGAGCGAAAGGGAAAAACAGCAGACGAAAGAAAAAGGATAAACAAGCAAACAAACAAACACAAAGGTCAGACTTTGTCGTACAGGGGGTCATGTCCAGACACTGCAGCAGCGCTCTGTGCCTGCGCTGTGCTTTTCTCAGGTTGGCACACAAGCAGCACCTTAGGGACTTCCTGTTTTGCGGGTGGGTGCGCGTCACTAAGAAGAAAAAAAAAACAGAAAAAAAGCCACAGGGGATATTTTTGGTGTCACACAATATAGTGAGAAATAAAGCAGGCGCAAAAAGAGGAAACTCAGAACAAGAGCTGCTTCCTGTTTCTGTTTTCTTCTTTTAAACCGGGCTGAGAAACAGAAACAGAAATAGCTGTGGCAGAAGTCAGAAATAAGCGATAAGAAACACGCAATCAGAAAGGCAGAGCACAGCCAGTTCGGCCTGCGTGTGACATTCATTCCCCTACAGCGAGCATCTTTGCACTCAGAAATCCCTCCTGGTCGGTCTCTTTGAACTGCTGCTGGTTTAGGATCAGACCCTGCTGCTGCACAGGCTGCTCCTCCAGCCATCTGTGGCTCACTGAGCTGGGAGGAAGACATCTCTTCAAGCTATGAGAGAAAACTGCACGCCTCCATCTCTCCTTCTCTGTCAGTTTTCTCCATCCGTCAAACCCATTAACTCTAAAGCCCCGTCGGCAGAGATCTCTCATAACTGCCTCACCCATGCATTAGTATTGGCCCAGTACTTCACATTAACATTATAATAATCGTAAGATTAACAGCTGAACACTGAACATGCATTCAATAAAAGAGTAATGATAGAATGGAATAGATAGAAGCGACACATACTGAATAAAACGCAGACCGATCACCAAAAGTTGTATCAACTGAAATCTATTTTTTGCTGATAAAAAAAGAATGCTAATGGAATTGATAATGGAAATGAATCTCCTGAATAAATGCGAATAAAATGGTTTTACAGTTATTGAATTTAATTTATAACATCAACTGTACATTGCGGTAAGTTAAACGTGTACCTTAATTGAGTTTCAAGGGAAAAGGGACTATATGCATTTTTTCATAACATCACATTTTAAAACTGGCATTAAGACAGGATGTGTGGTGTCAAAACAGCTTATAAAATAAACACAGTTATAACAGAATATGGTATATTACGTTCCCTTAAGGTTCTGAAGGCTGACCCTGACACCATGAAAGTGTGTTAAGGCACAGTTTAGTCTATTTTTGGCCAGATGTGGTGACAATGCATGCCAGCATACAATACAGGGCAGCAGGTACCAGTTAACTGGCAAAGCTATGAAAACACATCAAGACCATAAAGATGATGAACCTACAGCTGATTACTGGACACTTCCCAAATTATGTTACTTGGCAGTGTGCTTTGTCTTCATGCTCTTGCCTTTAAAATGCTGCCTCAAAATGAAACAAAATTAATGACATGCTGCTGAACATTACCGATTTCTCTGCAATATTCAGAAGTGTTCTTACGAACATGATGTGGAGAGCTCTGTTCTCTTGTACAGAGCAGACTGAAACACAGGAGAATACGTTTTTTTTTCTCAACATTCTCCACTCACTTGAAATTATGCCGACAGCTGGAGGGAAGCCTGGCCACTGACAGCTGTCAGAGCTATCTGAATGGCACAAAACCTTTGTAATTTTCACTTGCCACTCATTACATTAGCCATTCCCTTCTACAGTCCTACAGGGAGAAATTCCAGTCTTGTGCTATGAACTTGGCTGAGCTGGATAAAAGAGAATGATGCTCATTTTTTTCCTTGTAGTAATGCTACTAAAGTATTGCAGAGCTGGAAGGAAAGACAGAGGCTGGTGTGTGTGTGTGTGTGTGTGTGTGTGTGAGTGAATATAATGAAGCATGTTGTGCTTTGACATGTGCTATATTTCTCCATTAGCAATGAGATGAGAGTGAGATTGACCTACACGCACTACCATTCATCTTAGCACATGATTCTTTCTCTGTCTCTCTCTCACACTCTCTCTCTCACACACACACACACACACACACGCACGCACGCACGCGCACAGACATATATATATATACACATACAAACATGTCTGCTGGTGAGGCTATTAATGTGTATCAGACATGCTAATTAGTCTCTTTCAGTCTCCAGTAGTGTTTCTTTACAAGCACATAGAAAGCTGCCCAGTCAGACAGTTCGAAAGGATGTGGTGGCTGCTTCATGTGACTCGGACAAAGCACATGCTTGTCTTCATCCTCCCAGTAGTGCTGTGTCACTGGGGGAGCCTTAGCTACTGGGTGGAGTTGAACCGCACTAAATAGGGGCGACAATTGAGGGAAAACCCGTCAAAATAATGAAAACAAAAAAATTCTGTGTTAACCGTGTTCCCTGTAGTCAGAAAGGGCCCTAAGGTCCTCTGAGGTCAACTTACCATGTTCCTGTCATCTATGAATATTTTCCAACTTATTTCCATTATTGTTAAACAGGCTGTTATGTTTTCTCTGCCTTGAAGACATGTGTAATATATCTTAAGGATAAATGTAATTTTTCTCTGTTTGGATCCAGTGTATTTAAAAGTAGTCCAGGCTGAAGAGTTCTTTAAAACTTCAATGTGAATAGGTCGGGTATAACTACTGCTGGTAGTGAAATAAAAAAAAGCTGTTTATGCGGCTGAGTTTCCATATATGGACTGTAAAGACTGGAAGGTGAGCGGTATCTTTTGAATTCTTTGGAGTGTTTGCACACTACATTAAACTCACTTTCCATGACGTGGGCATCCCACTACCTTTTTTTAAGAGCAGCATGAGGCTGCCTGAGGTTATGTTGTCTCAACATATAGGCTGACCACAGAATGAAGACAGTTTGGGGAAATTCTCAAAAGGGTGTTTGCCGGATCAAATGTGCGTCATATCATAGCATTCGTACTGGAGACCACTCATCAGGGGCTAACAGGAGTGAAGCTAAAGCATAAAACCGAGAGTGAACATGAATGAGTGGAAATGTGGCAGCCTCACTGAGGGCATGATAAGACTGATCTGTGCTTAATGTACTTGGTTGCCACGATGCCCATATGGCTCAGTTTATTTCAGAATGACTCATAAAACAGCTGAAAAAGGTTTTAGTACCCATCCACTCTCTATCTTTATGTAAAACCTGTTCAGTGCGAGAGTGGTTCTAATGGGACTGACCTGCTGTCTCTGCCTCTGATAATGGCAGGTGAGTAGCATCAGTTATCTTATACTATGTCCCGACACACACACACACACACACACACACACACACACACACACAACTGCATGCACCTGTTGTGGAATTTGTTGCGAATAAACAATGATATTGGCAGACATTTCAGGAAAAAATCTCATATTACACCAAAAAATCAGCACAATCACTATTTACTGTTCGGTAACACAGTTACATGTTTATAGTGAAAATAGAAACAGAGAACAAATGTAAATCTGTTTTTTTTTTCCTGAAACGTTCATCAGAAAAATATAAAATGTTTCATAACCTTTACACAGGCCACATTTTAAATTTTACTTATTTATTTCCAATTAGTTAAATTCAGTAAATAAAGGTTTATTGTGCATTAAATTGTATGGATACTTCGAGAACATGCACTTACGTTCACTAAGAATATCAACTAAACCAATGGTTCTAAACCTTTTCAACATTAAGGCCCACCTATCTATCACGGCATGTTGCCAAGGCCCACTCAGCCAAATTAGATGATATTAAATAACCAAATGCGGACCAGTGGCCTGTCTCGAGTTTAGATTCACGGCCCAATCAAAAGCCTTCGCAGCCCATCAGTGGTCCGCAGCCCAGTGGTTGAAAAATCTGGAACTAAATCATCAGATGCTTAAATTAGACTGCTAGTAAAAAAGTATTTAAAGATGGTGATGCTGGACTTCTGCACTAAAATGTCAACATTTTTTCTCTTACTGCATTTGTAATAGAAATAAATGGTCATTTTCTGCCTAATGGATTTAGCACTGTCTTTTCTAAACGTGCATCGGCCTCAGCCTCAGCATCGGCCTCAGCATCAGCATATATTTACATTAAAAATAAAATATCTGCTCTGGTCCAGTATTCCCAGATCAGTGCACCTTTGGTACAGAAAATACTTTATTTCGAATTATCCTTTCAGAAGAAGGTAAAAACTCTTAGCTTTAACGTATGTTAAAGTAAAGATTTTTTGAAAATCATTTATTCTTTTCTTTCGGGCCATTTATCACGAATTTTTATGTATATAATCTAATGTAAATTAAAAGTGATAATCATTTCACCTCTAGGCAGCGCTGCCTCATGCTCTGTGATTAAGAATGAGCCTGACAGTTTGCTCTGTTCTTTAAAAGCTTCTCTCTTGTCTCCCACAGCTTTGCTTGAGGAGCCCTGAGGCTCCGCGGCCACGGGCCAGACCGTCCACTCACACGAGGGTGACAGTCTGACACACGTCCGCAAACTCATCCCTCTCTCCTCTCCCGCGCTACACTCCATTGCCTTAATGGACTGCCACTGCAATGATGGACGACACTCCTCTAATTAGGTTTTCGAGTTTAGTCCAGGAGAGAGCGAGCGAGAGAGAGAGAGAGAGAGAGAGAGGATGAGAAGGAGAAGAAAAGAGAGAGAGGGACAAAGAGAGCAAAGCATGAGAAGGAGAAGAGAGAACAGAAAAAGCAAAGGATAAAAGAGAGAGGAAGAGAGAAAAGAGAGAGAGAGAGAGTAAAGGAGAGTAAAGGAGAGAGAAATGAGGTGAGCTAGAAGGTGAAGGAGATGTAAGAGACGAAAAAAAGAGGCCAGAAGCGAAGAGTAGACCTGAGTATAGAACGAAACGGTGACATTCTAATTGACCATGGAAATGAGCTGATCAGCTCAATGATCAGAGAGAAAAGAAAGAAGGGGAGCAGAACATCACAGCTGAAGAAGGATAAAGTATGTTGCTATCAGAACAAAACCTTGCATCTGCAATTTTCTTCTTTAATGTTATGCTCATGATGGATGGACCAAACAGAACAGGAATACATTCACTTACATCCAAAGCCCAGCAGCTTTTCCTTCATATCAGTCTAAAACATTGATGGTAATTTTAATAACTAGGTATTTCACTAAAGTACATAACAGATCAAAAGCATGTAGGAAGAAAGACAGAAAGAAAGAACGAAAGAGAAAAAAAGAGAGAGAACCACATTTTTCTCAGACCGTCCTTCCTGCTCCACATCCATCAGCAGCCTTATTTACTGTATGTTAGAGCAACTCAGCTACACACTGACACACACACACACCCAACACATGCAGGTCAATATAAACTGAGTTTAGAGAGAGTGAGACAGGAAGGGAAAGATAGAATGGTGTTTTCACAGACGAGCAAAGTTGTCACTGTTCACCTTTATAAAAGTGAAGGGTGTTTTGTGACTGTTCTTATAAATGTAGGGGTTTGTTTTCCAAGACACATTATTGAGCACTTACAGGATTTTTCTTTTTCATGATGTAAGTAACCAGCAGTGGAGTCATGAAGTCGTCAAGTTACAGTCTTGAAGAGCGGATCGTCCCGTTTTACTCTCATATAACTAAACACTATTGATCTCAAATAGCAGTCTTTTTAAAGGCTGGAGCAGAGATGGAGGAGGGTTTGACAGGCTGTAAAACAGGCAAACTGGGGATATACAGCTGTGACAGCACAACGTTTCTATCAAAGCATAAATCAGTAAGAGTTAACCACCCTCTCTCTCTCTCTCTCCCTCTCTCTCTCTCTATCTCTCTCTCCCTCCCTCCCTCTCTGTCTATCTCTGACCTTTGCTGACTTGTGGTTCTGCTGGTAAGCTGTTGTTAACAATTACAAATAACACAGTGCTCCTCTGGGCGGCCCATTAGCAACACTATCTGCTTCAATATCCGTCTACATATACTCTCCATCGTAACACTTCCCCTGACTGCTCCCACTGCATCCTCAATTAGCACAACCCGTATTTAATCTGCTGCGTCATGACAAAATGAACATTATCATCTCTTTTCCAATGTAAATTTGCACTATTATTGGGGAGACCTCTCTCTAGGAACCTGTCACAACATGTCTATCTTAATAATAATCACGCACAGTTCGTTATACAACCCAGTGTGAAATAAATCAAATCCGCCACAGCTCGTGAATGTTTCCTTTCGCGCAACCACATCTCCTGTAAATCCATCTCTCAGGGGAAGCACATCCTTCCACTACACCAACCTTCTCTTCTCTACACTTCTCTTTTTGGCTGAAGTAATGATTTCTCTGAATGGGCGTTTCTCCTTATGTAATTTTTATCTACTGGTTATGCAGCTCCTTATTCCCATTTCTCATTAGGTTTATGGTGGTCTGGTGCTCAGAACACAGCTGCAGACAGCGTTTATTTAAGTGCCTATTGTGTTTTGAAATATTCTACAGTAGCAATTAATGTCCAAGTAAAACTAATTTTAGATGACACTCGACAAGATTAGAGTAGGGTTTCTTTAAAGACTAAGAGAAAAAAATCCGGACATTTCCATTTAATTGACCCATCAATTCTGGACAATTCTGAATTTAGCACTTTTACACATTCAATTCTAAATTATATCACGATCAAAAGTGATTCAAAAATATGCACTTCAAAGACCTGGTGTAAAATTATAGCAGAAGCTCTGCTCTTAATATAGCAGAGTGCTGTAAAAAATGAGTATCCTGGTCCAGATTTTCATCAAAGAGGTTAAAATTGTGGATTTTACAGTAATTATCTGTTATATGTAAAAAAAAAAAAAAGATCGGGAAAATGAGACTTTGTGCAGCCTGTCTCTGAATATTCTAGTGATGGGGTGGAACGTCTCAGCAGCCCATGGTGTTTGTTTAACTATAATTCGTGTGACAGGAGTTCTGACTGGTGTACTCTGAGGGGGTGGGGGCCCAGTGGGTAGGATACTTGTGTCTGGACCCTTAACCCCAAGTCGCTCCAGGGAGACTGTCGCCTGTAGCGAATGGAAGTCGCTTTGGATAAAAGCATCTGCTAAATACCGTAAATGTAAATTATGTGAGTGCAGTAACTGCTGTAATGTGAGATTCAGTTTATGGTGGGCTTGATAAACAGGTCTGTCCCATTGTTAAAAAAAATGTTCGTTCTTCATATGAACCAGTATCCCTAAAGTTTCAGTTTGCCACTGAAAGCTACACAGACAGATCTAATGTTTGCTTATGTCTTTACATGATGTACTACATACTGTTGCAGAAGCTGAGGGTCCTCAAACGGCTGTGGGGACACAGCTGCAGTAATCAACAGTATGTAGACCTACAGTATAGTACTGTAATCGCAAATTACATAGTAGGTGTGCTTTCAATGAATAAAGTGTTTCTCTATGAGTGTGCAGAACTGGAATATGTAATAGTTAATCAAATTAAATAAAAGAACTGTAATAGTCATTATAATCTCGCAATATTTCTCAGCAATATTCTTTGTGGCACTGCTGTTTATAGGTAGAAAGCTACCTACTTATTCCTCCCCTCATAATAACCCAAATAAGCAGGTTTTCTTGCTTCCTGTCACAATACTTAGCGGGGTTACCTCCTGATTCGCACTCTTCCTGGCTGAGGTGAGGCTAATTAGGCTTCAGGGGTTCCTCTGCCTTTTCTGCCCCCTCCCCCTCATCCAGTCCTCTGCAGAACAGCTGTGCTGACAGAGAAAGGTTCACTCTGTCTGGATGTAAAAACATGGACTCTCCTTCTTTGTTTCCACTCTAACCCTATTCCTTACTTCCCCAGTGTAAATTAATGAGGGTACAGACAAAAAATGGGAGGGGGAGAGAGGGAGGGAGAGAGAGAGAGAGACAGAGTGACAGAGAGAGAAAGAGAGAGTCTTATGCAACTTTTCCCCTAAGATGGGAGGACACAAAAAAAGGTCATGGTATAAAGAAAGAGAACGCTGATACACACACTGATGAATAGCTCTCTAAGAGAAAACCTGTTACTGGATACAGTGAGGACACACACACACACACACACACACACACACACACACGCACGCGCACATACAGAATCTGAGACAATGCTTCTTTTTTGCATTCTTGCCAAGTTTTTAATTACACACTATATTAAGCAAATTGTCTTATAAATATCTCAGTAAAATCTTATATTCTTACATCACAGTTACAATGTATTGCCCTGTGTTGTGCCTTTTTCAAAAAGCAGCCTTGGCTGAAACATCCTTTACCTCACAAATGGGCGGGGCTAAACTCCTGAGTGCTGAACAGGCAGATATCCGTAAATGTGTTGGCTTTTGTGACATCACAAAAACTGAATTTCAAACAGGCCTTTTTTGCAGGATAGCTGCAACAAATACCACTTTGACCCATCTTGTCACCATCCAGCAAAGTCTGAGAGTCTTAAGAGACCTTTCTGTCTGTGTGTGTGCATGTGTATACATGTGTATGTGTGTGTGCGCGTATGCATTTGTGTGTGCAACTCTAATTAATTAAATACTAAATTATTTAATTAAATCACGCTCCAATGATAAGTCATGCTTGATAACATTTAGCATGATCTTAACAAGAATGCTAATGAGGGGGAAGCCACTGACGAGCAGGAGGTGCAGATATGTGGTTGCTGTCATACGGATCTATACGCACAAACGCACAAGCAAAAAAAAAGACATATTTCCACTAGACGCATTACACATTAGCACAGAGAAAAGTTACAAAGTTCACAACAAAAAAACAGCTTGAGCCATATTCAGCTTTACTGAATTTTTCGGATGACAAATCATTTTGACATCCCAGAGGCAGCTGAGTATTGGAATTCATTGTAGTGTCAATGGCGAAAGACTATTGGAAATTCTTTTTAGTCTATGCTTACACAAAACGGCCCCATTCCACTTTTGGCTTGGTTTTATGGCTCATCTGGATCTCAAATGAATGACGGTGATTTTAGATGGTTCTTAATAGTTCAGTGCTACTGGAGTACTGAAGTAATCAGACTCAGGACAGCAAACTAGCACTCTGCACTTTGCAGCACATATTCTATTCTATTACATTTCCACACACTATACAGATCTTGTTTATCTGGAATATACATTTTCTGTATATTTTATTACCTTAGATTGGCCTCTTCGATTTCTCTTTCATTTTACTTAAATCATTTGATAAATTTTTTTAAATTTAAATGTTGTGCTTGTACAACTATGTATGTGACAAATAAGGAATCTTGATTAACTTAAACAAGACTACCCATAAACCAGTGTAACCCAGGTGGGGTCTGAATTCTCCTGGAGTTGTGAATAAGAAGTTTGAAATCTCATTAGTGAACAGTGAGAAAGAGAGTCTCATTTTAAAGTTTGCTCACACTGTGAACACAGAATGCACTGAGGTTATCTGCAGCTGGTTCATTTCCAGGTTCACAGAACTGAATTTGGCTATTTAAAAAGAACTGTATGTGAAACAACCTAAAAACTCTAACCAACTTAAAGTGTGCTGCATTCACCCGGTACTGTTTGTTAGGTAGGAAATAGTGGCATAAAAAAGGCGCACAGTTACAACTGCTATTCTTACAGTACTTTGCACTAAAATATGTTTTGAGTTAAGTAACTATAATATAGTACTTGTATTTAAGTGTATTTCTAGGATTCATCCTAGCTTTTTGAGAACTATTGCAGATCTGGTAAACGTAGCTAAGTAGCTGCTGGGTTGTTTTACTGTTTTCTAGTAATTTTGTCATTTTAGAAAATAGCATGACAGCTCTTAACCCTAGACCTGTTGATGTTTTTTTTTATTGTTAATGTCTCTTGGCTGGTTAATGAAATTAATGCTCAAGGTTAGCTTGAAGGGGCACCAGTTCTTATTACTTTTAGAATTGGTTAGCTTAATACTGGTGGCCGGGTGGTTAGGGATCTACGCAATCAGAAGGTCATTGGTTTGAATCCAAGGACTGCTGGTGGCACCACTGAGGTTCCTTGAGCAAGGTCCCCACACACTGCTCCCCGGGTGCTGTGTTCCTGGCTGCCCGTTGCTTCACTTGGTGAAACGGTTCAATGCAGAGAAAGAATTTCAAACTGTGTGCTGTGGCGTGTTCACATGTGACTATAAAGAGATACTTTACTTTACTTTAGTTTACTTTAGATAAAAAACCCCAGTGAAACCTGGACTTACTTCCTTAAAGTGAACATTAAAATCTACAATTACCCAAAGTAATTACCCAGAGTATTTCTGGAGAGTTTTATTTTTACTTTTACTTTCACTTACACTATATTTTATATTGTCTTTGTCTTTGTGTCTCTGTGTGACTACATAGCTGTAGAATAAGCAATTTCCTCTGGGATCAATAAAGATTCCAACTCTATTTGTAGTCAAACAAATGTCCAGAACTCTGCTTTACAGGCCCTCACACCGTGAGTCTTTCTTAGGCTCCTCAGCCCCCAAACAGTCATGCCGTACATCATTCTTCACTTTCAGCTGCTTCTCAGATCAGCAAAAAACCTCCAACTGATTTGCCGTCATTAAACGCTCTGAAGTGTTAATGAATGTGATGTATGCATGCTTGTCAGGGACCAAAGTGTTCATGCAATTGCCATCTGTGTATTGGCCTGATTTAATAAGTTCAGCTTCATTAGTCTGCTGATACTGATTAATATGCCACTAATCGCATCACATTGAAAAGAAAGGCAGGTCAGCGTAACAATATGACCACCATCCTCAGCTAGTCATTACAGACATGTGGCAAAGCCTGATCTGAGGCCTGCTGTAACTGACTGACGTTAGCAGAGGGAAGTAAAAGCGGTGTGAGGCACATGTATGTCAGCATTCCTCCACCAGCACTCATATCTCAGACATTACAGGGCTGATCTGAGATCAAAGCGAAACTGACCTGGGACCCCTCGGATTCTGCAGAAGGACAGCAGAACGTTACGTAGCTTCCACATGGCTGTAAACCTTTGCACTCAACTGTATAACACTGTGCTCTTTTATGTAAATTAAAGGCTCGTCAGTCACTCGACAGCCACACTTTACTGGCTCTCAGCACGCTGCATGGTTCACCAGATGACTCGTGACAAGTCTGGAAAAAAAAAAAGAAACTCTGCTGACAGTAACACACGTATCTGACCTGAATACACTTTGCCGGCTTGACTGACTGCCTTAATCCTTCCTTCCTTAATTACGCTAGCAAAAAAAGTGAGGCACTGAATTTCCTTGAGCAAAGTGTGCATGTCCTGTACACATAAATAACACACATAACGATCAATACATTCATTTCCAAGACCACAGTAAGACAAAACTACATTAATGTCTATATATATTCATGAAGAAATGTTATATGCATATCTTTTTCCCCAATTTCTACATCTTCCTTCCTCAGCATACCACACATTACAGGGCTCGGCGACGAGGGATCTGGGTTTTGCAACAGCCTGTCCTCAGGCTCTCACGAGGGTCAAAGGTGAAAGGTCAGATGACACATAGGAGAGGCATGCCAGAACAGATAAAAGGACAAGCGGAGATAGACACACTGTCCACAGAACAGAGGTCAGTTTCATGTGTATGTGCCTTTTTTCTAGCTTTATGTAAACTAAACATGAAACAGAAACAGCTGTGTCTGTGCTAAACTGCAGTATGTGATGTGTTAAAAGATGTTGTCATTTCATGCTGATCTGAGACCAGTTCTGCTGTGAATTCAAGGGGAAACTTGTAAAATATATGGAGCTGGTAGACTGGTCCCGGGTCAGCACTGCACTGCAAACTCTTTTACAAAGACATTCATCAATAGGAAATACTTGTCACTCACAACAGGAAACATGTAGAGCCAGAATTATCACTGTGATGTAAAGTGCAGTGATATTTTTAGCCACATTATCAGATCTATTACAAACCGAAGTGTGTGAGATGCAATGGACCATACAACAGACAGCATAAACTGTACTGCAATGCACAGAAACGCATAGTAGCATCATACTGACGCCTAAATAGTCAAGTGTTTAAATGCAGCATACAAAGATAGGCTTAATAGTTGGATCTGACAAACATTTAAAACCATTCAGGCCCATCACGGTTACTACATTAATGCTAGAGCTGCATGATATGGAAAATTATCACTTGCGCATCTTTCCGGCTACATATTGCTATTTCAGTGTTCTTTCAAAATATTACAGGGTCTTAAAAGGCTTGACGTCTGTTAATATTGTTTCGAATGGCACGTTTACTCCTCCCCTCCATTCAGTCCACATATGGAAAATAAGCTCCAAAAACAGCTTGTTTTCAAACCAATTCTGTGATGTCACCAAACCAACCAATACATGTCATTATTCTGCCTACAGCAGTTTAGCCCCTCCCATTCATTCAAAGATTCGCCAACACCTTTAATGGATAAAAATCGGTTGGATTACATGAAGACCTCGATCCATCAGAACATCCAATAAGTCACCTGGAGCTGTGATTGGTCGCCCTGTTAGAAACACTGTAATTAGTTAGAGACTAATTTGCATATTGCAGCCTTCTGTGATACGGCAGAGACGATACTGTGATAATGTTGAGCAGACGATATATTGTGCAACCCTAATGACCGAATAGCAATTATTAAACCTGACTGCAGTTATTTTCCACAGTGGGTACTTTTAAGCATTTAATATGTTTACATCATAACAATCAGAATACAAATAATGTGTTACAACGAGTCCAACGTTTTTAACTGTGGGACATATTACTAACTCAATACTTGTTCAGTTAAGAAACTGATCACTCGGGCACTTACTGGAAAGCACATCAGAAGTACAAAATTGACCTCTGGGACAGGCCATTAGTATTGACCCCTAAGAAGCAAGACAGTTAATCAGCCCATTTGGCCGCAGTTTTGCGTTCTAAGCGCTGTAAACAGTGAACAAAAATAAAGTGTTTGTAATTAATTATTTAAATGAATTATAGAATTGATTGTAACCAATTAATTATAAGATATGGTCGCCTGAACATGACAGGACTTGGGCTAATTGTGATTTTTTAATAGGAAATACACGTAATTAGGGACGCACGACCAGAATCAGCAGTTTTTCTTTATTATTATTGTTACTAAATATTAACTTATTTTGAGATTGGCAGATCTGTCTAGTGATTTTTGAAAGTAAACAGCATAAGTCATCCATGCTGTATTTAAATGCTGCTACTACATTTGTAACAAAATATTCTTGTGTAATTATACATGATTAATTATGCTGAATATCCTGTCGCTGCCTACTTTTGGTGAAGTGCTTTATTCAGTTCATGTTATTGAATCATAACAATGATTTTTCATATATGAATTTAAAATGCCAGTTAGGCTCATTAAAAAAGAAATTCATGTTGTTTATATTGATTAGTCCATCCCTATACGTCATAAAAGGAAATACATGGAAACAGAATTAACACGATGGTGTAATGTGTCCTATCCTCAGTTATACTAGCAGATTTAATAGAGACAAGTAACATGTAAAGGGCCTTACGGTATATAACACAGTCTCAATGCACAGTAATTCAGCAGCACAACTGCTGTTGACAGAGATTAACATTGTCCATCCATCCACTCATCTATTCATTCATCCATCCAATCATCCATCCACTTCCTGAGCCACTTTTCCCAAGTGGTGTGTGTGTGTGTGTGTGTGTGTGTGTGTGTGTGTGTGTGTGTGTGTCTCTATGTGTGTGTGTGTGTGTGTGTGTG
>JBBPCX010000030.1:26814-47885 GCA_037974365.1 Hydrocynus forskahlii
ATGATTCCAGATGATCAGGCGGTGATCAGTATACTGGTGGTGCTGAATGCTGAGTGATTGGAACTCCTTTATCTAGGAAACTTGTGTCTTTGACACTTGACACTTTTCTGTAATTTAATCTAATCAACATGCCAGATAAGACAGTTTGACAAGCTTTACTGTATATATGAGGGTAGACACAGTAATGAATAGTAACTTTGGGTGGACAAAATATCTGTTCCCATTGTATCCCATTTTTTCCCACATAACATATTCAGACTCAACTCTGGCCCTTGCGTTACATCAACATAGTTGCAGCCTTTTAGATATACAGGCTGTTATAGCATGATGGGGGCATTTACTGAGGTGTTAATGGACAAATATCTCCTCTTCTGGCATACAGGACTGTTTATTGAGGTGGCTTATGGACTATTATCTTATATTCAAGCGTACAAGAGCATTTATTGAGATTATTATGGACTGATCTCTCCCATTCTATTATATACGCGTGTTTATTGAGGTGGTTTATGGATGAATATCTCCTATTCTAGCATATAGGAGTGTTTTTTAGGTGTTTTTGGACTAGAATCTGTTGTTCTAACATATAGCATTTATCGCATTAGAGCATTTATCAGAATTTATGGACTAATATGTCCTTTTCTAGTGTATAAGAGTGTTTAGCATTGTGACTGAGCCCCCTAAAGCCTTTATTTGACCCTTTACATTGTTATTTATGCAACTTTACACTCAAAATTCAGCTACAATACCATGATAATGTATTCGAGCCAGTGGCCTAGATTACGTTCTTGACTGAGACACAGCAAAAACACACCACATTTTCCCAATTGTTTATTATTATTGATAATAAACGTTTAGTTAATAATGTTTCCAGTGCTATGGGCTGCAGACGCGGGTGGTTATTAGTGCGCAACTCTGGAGATGCCCATGTTTCTGCATTGTGCTCTCGCTGTATCTCTGTAGATGTTTAGCTTGGGCTCTGTCATTAGCTATGCAAATAACCTCTCTATCTCCGGCTGGCAGATACAGCACGGGCTAGCCGAAATAATTACGCGCTGCTCCTTCGAAGTGTCAGTCCGCTGTCCCCGCTGAAGGTTTTGCGGGACAGAGGAGGTTCTTCTGTAAGGCAGAGTGAGTCCCGCCGCTGTCTTTTACAATGTGGAATTACAGAAAGCTGTGTTTTAACATGTCACATCACAGCCGAGTGGATGTGGCAACTAGCAGCTTCATTGTCTATCAAGGCTGGGCGGACTGTGCATGTGTGTGTATGTGTGTGTGTGTGTGTGTGTGTGTGTATGTGCGTGCGTGTATTTATCACATTGTATCCTCATAACAATGGAAATACTGGGAAAGTGAGGACCTTTCGCATGATTTTCAACTAACAGAGCTGGGAACTCTGTATAAGTGAGGACATTTCACATGGTTTTCAACACAAATGCAACTAAAAGAGCAGAAAGATTGCCTTTCGGTTACTGAGGTTCAGGTCAAGGTTAAATTTTGAGTTATTACTGAGACACTTTGTTACACAATCAAAGCAATATCCTCATAAATACAATAATACCAGCGTGTGTGCATGTATGTAATACTGACATACTCTATTACAGACGTCAATGTCGTAATATCAGTGTCTGTATGTTTGTAATATTGAGTCGATGGAAGGTCCTCACAAATTAAGTAATACCAATTTGTGTGTGTGTGTGTGTGAGAGAGAGTATGTAATACTGACTTGTAGTATTACACAAGTCAGTGGAATGTTGTCATAAGTACAATTCCAATGTGATTGTGTGTGTTTAAAACTGATTAACACTAGTACACAAGTCAGTGGCTTGTCCAGATGAATATAGTAAAACCAACCTCTATCTGTGCGTGCAATACTGACACACACTATCACACAAATCAGTGGAGTGTTCTCACTAATAAAGTAATAGCAATTTGTAAGCGTCTTTGTTATACTGAGATAAAACGTTACATAAGTCAGTGGAGTATTCTTTCAAATCTGGTAATACAAATTTGCATGTGTTTGTGTAATACTGACATACGTACAGTGTTGCATCAATGGAAAGTTCTTACAAATGTATTAATACCAACATGCCTGTGTATGTGCAGTACTGATGTGCTTGTGCAGTATTGCACAACTCAGTGGAAAGTGCTCAGAAATGTAGAGAAACACATAGTGTGTGTGTAATAGTAACATAAGCTACTAAATGTATCAGTGGAGTGCCCTCACAAATACAGTGATACCAACGTGTGTGTGTAACACTGACATAGTATTGCAGTGGAAGTGGAATGTCTTCAGACATATAGTAAGAGCAACATGTATGTGTGTATGTGTGTAAATCAGATGAAAATCCTTACAAATGCAGTAATTCCAGCGTCTCTGAGTGAGAGAGATGTTTTGGGCCCTGCGCTTGACATTTTACAGTTCCTTCACTGTACAATCCATTTGAATCTTCGCTCTCGGGCCTTAGATGTGGGTGCCGGAACGTCACATTCTGTCTTTTTCCTTTCTTTTTTCACCCTCTCCACGGAGGACAAACTCTATTGATATCCGGCATTTCTTTTCACTCGTGTGCCGAAACACGACATCGAGGCTTCAACGCTCGACCAGCCTGTAATTCACACAGTGAGCGCCGCACACTCGCTCTCATCCCGCACCCCCGCTCCTTTTAGGAAAAGAAATCAAAGTGACTCTCCTCCTCTGTCTCTCTCTCTCTCCACCATCTTAACAGCCCCCGAATCCCAACCGCGATTCTTCGTTTTTTCTTTATTTCTTCCTTTCTTTTTTTTCCCTCACAATTTTAATGAATCTGAACAATACCTTCTTATAAAGGTTAGCCAGGAAACAGCTGGAAAACAGGTTAGGCCTTCGGGGGATTGCAAATTCGAGGAGGATGATGTGAATTAGGTGATTCTTTTTATAACTTATTTTTCTTTTCAAAGAAAACTGAAAATAAAGGTGTGAAAAAAGACTAGAGGAAGGAGAAATGCCCCCAGACGATTCGGCAGGCCGACGAGGGCCCTCGCGAGGTTAAATGAAAATGAAGACAAACAAATCAGTCATGGTGATTGAGAGGAGCCATGTAAATAAATAAATAAGTAAATAAATAAGTAAATAAATAAATAAACATCACTTTCTTCTTTGTAAACTACCTCCCTTGATCTGTTTCTTGCTTATTTTCTTTATCGCTCTTATGAGGGATTCTAATTTTTGGCTCTTTTGTTTCTAAGGGCAGCAACTCCTCTTAAAATTGTATAAACACTGTGTGTGCGTGTGCGTTATGAGGTTGCCTATATACAATATTATAATGCATATGCAATCATCTATCGGTAATAATCATAATAATATGTCTCATATGCATTATGTATGCAACATGTAACAAAACATATAGGCCCATAAGTCTATATATGTACTAATAATACGCCCCATGTATCACCTCACATGACCTGAACCAGTAAACTGAACCGCAGTGCTGCTGCATAAGTTTTAAACACAGTGAGTCTTTTTAACACTATAACATTGGCCATTCCATCAGAACTGATATCTCCTGTTCTTATAGAATATCTCCTATCTAACACACAGAAGGGTTTACTGACGTCCGTCATGACTTAGTATCTCCTATTGTACCATATAGGAGCATTTATTGAGGTACTTTATGTACTATTATCTCCTTTCATATTGAAAAGGAACATTTATTAAGGTCATATATAGACTAATGTCTTCTATACTGGTCTATGGGAGTGTTTATTGAGGCCCTTCATGGACTAATCTCTCTTTGCATTTATTAAGAATGTTGGATTGATATCACCTATACTTTAGCATTCTGGAGTATCTACTGAGGTTTTATATAGACTAATGTCTTCTGCTGTTGTCTGTGGGAGTGTTTATTGAGGATGTTTGTGGACTGTACCATTTACTACTGTACTATTCTAGTTTACAGGAGTGTTTAATAAGGTTGTTTTCTGCCTAATATCTCTTAGTCTAGCGTAGGGGGTTGTTTATTAAGGTGCTTTATTGACTAATATCTCCTACTCAAGTGTATAGCAGTGTTTGTTCTAGTGTATTCTAGTGTACAAGAGCATTTATTGAGATTGTTATGGAGTAATAGCTCAATTTTTTTTTTAATAGAAGTGTTTATTGAGATGATTTATTGAATACTATCTCTTATACAGGGGGTTCTCGAGATCCGTTCCTAGGACGGTGATGTAACACGAATTTTAGTGTAAGTCGAAACACACCCTAGCCTAAGTCAATAACCGATCCTAACACAGTTGTAAAATGTAGAACATAAAACACAACTTAGTCACAGAAAAAGTAAAAGAACATAAATATACTGTACTTGTACGCTGTACGGCAGTAACAGAAAAAATGACAAAATTTGTCCGTAAAAAAGTTAAAGGCCAAATAGTTGCCAGACAACGTAACACAAACAGACTCCCTCACTCATCGTGTTACTGCATATTCTGCGCATTCTGCGTATTCTTCCGGCGCTCGCCACTAAACTAGTACGCTCACATGAGTGTCGGAAATTCAAAATGTATGTCGAGACCCTCTTAATCCAAGGACCCCTTGTACTAGTGTTTAGCATGTGTTGAGATTGTTTATAGACTAATATCTTCTGGTCTATAGGAGTGTTTATCGAGTTCTTTTATGGATTAATGTCTCCTGTTCTTGGAGCATTTATTGAGGTGGTTATGGACTAATGTCTCCTATTCTCCCGTATAGTAAAGTTTATTGAAGTTTATGGACAAATATCTCCCATTCTAACATACTGCAGTGTTTATTGAACTCCTTTATGGACTAATTTCTGGTTCTAGTGTATAAGAACATTTATTGAGATCATTCATGAACTAATTTCCCCTTTTCTAGTGTATAAGAACATTTATTGAGATCATTTATGAATTAATGTCTCCTATTCCATTGTATAGAAATGTTTATAGAGGTGGTTTGTGGTCTCTTATTCTAATATGTAGGACTGTTTATTGAGGTAGTTTATGGATGACTATATTATAGACTATAGAAGCTATATACTTCATCTATGAATGTGAGTAATAATCACTAGTCACAGTCCAACAGTGGAAGCAGTTGGAGCGCAGGGGTGTGTTCTGCTTTGGACCGTGTGACACTGTGGGGTCGTCCCCCGAGTGGAGATGGATGAGATTAATGCTGCCTGTCACACCTGCCTGCTTTTGTTCCTGCCAGATGCAGAGAGGTTGTGAAGAAAGAACCAAGCACCCAATCAATCTCACTCATCAATCTCGCTGCCGCCTGACACGGCCATCGCAATGCCAACAGGTCACGCTGTCCACTTAGACTTCCTACGAGAGAGGAAAAAAATCAGGACTGGAATGCTGGGGTCCTTATGATTTGACTATTTAATAAATAATACTAGTAATAATACTACAAGAATCTTTTTACTAATTTATTTACTTCGACTTGTGTAAAGCTTTATTTATTTATTTATTTATTTATTTATACTGTGTAAACTTGAGGGGGCTCAAGAATTTCATTACTGGTAAAGATTTTCTATTGTTACCTGTATCTGACAATAAACTTGAGACTACTGCAAGGAAATAAACATTTTGGAAATCCCTATAAATACAGGAGACCTCTGGTTCCATTCACCTCCACTGTGAAGAAATCAGAGTCTCTGCAATGAACCATTTCACACCAAACTCAGCCTGAATGGTGCATTTACATCTCAAAATCTGAATTATGAGGGAACTGGAATGAGTGTTTCTGAAATTAGTGAAATTTTGGACTGAAATTAGTGTTTCTGCCAGCAAAACGTATCAATCTTACGTCCAGACCGTCCTTCAAATAAGACCTCCAGGAACATTCAATGGAATATTGTATAAAACACAATAAAAGATTACAAGATAAAACATATTACAAGCATTCTGACATTTCAGAAACATTGCTGTTTAGGTAAAGTTTTGTGTGAAACCAACATTTGGAGAAACTCCATGTCTTTATATTCTGACTATTTTCTCATTGGCCTCCCCAAAAAGACCATTAGACAGAAACAGCTTATTCAAAATGCTGCTGCTGCTGCACACTGACCTCTAATCACATACAGAATTAAGTTTGAAGTGTTGCTAATTGTTTATTAGTCACTCAATGATTTGGGCCCTAAACATATCACTGAAACCTTTGATGGATTTCCGCCTGGAAGATGTCTCAGATCAGCTGCAGCCGGTCGTCTCTATCTGTCTTAACTATATGTACAAAAGTACTGGGTCGCCTAACCATTCCACCAACAGGGACTGTAATAACACTGCATTCAAATCCATAGACTTTAATATGGAGTTGGTACCCCTTTGCAGCTTTAACAGCTTCCACTCTTCTTGGAAGGCTTTCCACAAGATTTTGGTGTTTCTGTGGGAATTTGTGGCCCAATCATTCTGTAGAGCATTTATGAGGTCAGACACTGATGTTGGGTGAGAAGTCCTGGCTCCATTCCAGTTCATCTGGATGGGGTTGAGGTCAGTGCTCTGTTTGGCCAGTCAAGTTCTTCCACACTGAACTCCTCCAGCCACGTCTTTATGGAGCTCGCTTTGTGCACTGGGACACAGTCATGCTGGAATAGAAAAGGTTCTTCCCCAGACTGGGTCCACACAGTTGGAAGCATGGTGTTGTACAGAATGTCTTGGTCTGCTGAAGCATTAAGTTGTCTTTCACTGGAAGTAAGGGCCCTATCACAACAGGTGTGTCTCAATACTTTTGTCCATATAGTGCATATGTCGTGCATAATTTCTGAATACTAATGCCACCATATGGTTCTTTAGTACATGTGCAACTCCGTTAAACCTCACAGATTTCTTCCCTTTCACAGCCTGTTATTGAGAAGATCCGTCTGATGTTTTATCTGCGGCTCGCGTTACTCAGTGAACTGGTAGCTGTGATAACTCTGATAACCCTGATTGGGTTTGGACTGATTAAAAAAACTGAAGTGAGTGCTGGGGAAAAAAATGAGCATGGAGCTTAATGAGATTGTATTTTATATTTAGCCGTCTTGGAAACATTGTTTTATGGTAAACATTATCCATCTGATGATGCGGTAGATTAGAGTGAATAATTGAGTCGGTGCAGTTTGATGCTCTGCGCCTGAAAAATATTAAATATCAGTTCTGCATTACAGTCTGTAGGCAAGCGCGGTATTACTGGGCAGTTCTCATTCATTAAAGGGCCCATATGCTTTATTGCTCTCACATTTTTAACACTTCAGTCATTAGGATATGCATTATGTCAATATTTAATCATTAATATATAAGTATTAAAGTTTACATAATGAAATAATAGCAAGTGTTGGATTGCTGCCCAGTTCACATCATTTAAAGGTCCAATAACCTTCAGTTTTCTCACATAAAAAATGGGTTATAATATACATTATTTCATGACTTCAACATTAATGCTTTAACAGTAATTATAAAAATAATGACATAATAGTGAATGTGGTATTGCAGTGCAGTTTGCATTGTTTAAAGGGCCCATGGACATCATTTTTCCCTCAATTTTCATTTTATTGTTATTTTGCTGATTAAAATATACATAATTTCATCTAATGACATTATCAACAATAGTGAGTGTTGGCTTGCTGAGTTCACATTGTTTAAAGAGTCCATAGCCCATATTTTTCTGATTTTTGAAAGTTTCATTGGTTATAAAATCCATTTTTCACAATTTCAACATTAATACTTTACCTAAATATTAATGATGGAATAATGAAATAATAGCAAGTGTGGGATTGCTGGGCAGTTTCCATCATTTGCTTGATGTTTCCCACATTTAAAAAAAAATCCATTGATTATGATACGCATTATTTCAATATTTCCCTATGAATTTTACCATTTACTGTTTGATTGGTTTTACCATTGGTTTGAGATGCTAAAATGCATATTTTAACTGATTTCTATTTTGGTCTTGTTCTCCTTTGATGTTCCTTATCTTGGGATTCTTTGGGGAAAAATAAAGAAAAATAATAAGAAAGCATATGGGAGCAGTGGAGGTTAGAGTGCTGCTCCTCTCAATGTTCCTTCTCCTTTACTTTCCATCTGAAACAAATAATCACAGCACGCTTCTCCCTCCACGAAGACTTAATTGCAGTGAATCAGAAAGTGGCAGAACTCCCCGCAGTATGCAGATGCGCTTTGATGCCGTCAGTCACGCTGCGGCGCTTTTGATTAGAGTCTCTGTAACACTGAGGGTCTGCGACCCGGCAGCGCTAGAGCCAACTTACAGCGGCGCGGCGCCCCCCGGAAGTGGGTCAGTGGCTAGAACTCAAAACACTTTGTCTTTGGAGTGGACTCAAAAGCCTAATCTATTTCCAGGAAAAAAAAGAGAAAACGAAAGGAAACAAAACAAAAAACAAAAAAACGAAAAACATGAACACACACACACACACACACACACATGAGAGCCCTGCATGAAAGCCGAATCTCAGTCTGGGGACATTTGACTGGAAAAAAAAAAAGAGGACAGAAGCATTTGTCCCTTTTGTAGATCGTCATGAGTAAATTTAGATTATTTATGCATCCTAAGTGAACAAGCGGGGTTCATACATAGTTCTCAACTTCATAGGCATCAATTCATCAATTCATCCATCCATCCATCAATACATCCCTCCATTTATCCTATCCCTGTGCTCAAAAGGCGAAAGGAGGACCAACACTCTGGACAGGTCACCAGTTCCGTTTGGTCATGTGGTTCCAGGATCAAAAAGAGTGGTAAAGACATTTTACACTATGAGAAGATTCTTTATGCCCGCACGTCCAGTTTTAAAAAGTTTCTTGAGGAACTCTTGAACTGATTTGAGAGTGACTGTTTTAAGGTGGTGGTCCTCAGAGTCCTGCAGATGATTCACACCCACCCGCGCACACACACACACACACACACACACACACACGATCCATATGTCTGCTCTCAACACAGCTGAATCAGTCCATTAACAAAATGAATCCCTGATGCAGATGCTGGAGTGAAAACCTGGACCAAACTGGAGAGGCCCTGAGGACTGATTTGAGGGAACCAGAAGTTTCTTCTAAGGTTCTTCTAAAAGTTTGGACAGTGTTTAAATGTAGACTTGCGTGTTTACAAGACTTAAATACCGTCTCATTAGTTGAAATGGACTTCATTTTCCACCGTGAGGAAAGAACGAGACTGAATCTGCGGGGCTAAAGTGTTAGAACACATTATACATTCAGAAAAGTACTCGTACCATTTTAGACGTCTACAAAAGCACCCGCGAGTCACGCAGAGTGACGAGTAGCAGAGTTGAGATGTATTTTGCATGAAGCCTCCATCTCAGCATCTATTTATGCAGCACACTGTGTCCAATTTGTCCCCACCGCACATGCCTGCTAAATTATGTGTGAATGCTAATGAGCAACAAACGTCCCCTTTGTGGACCGATAGGAAATCTTAAATCCAGTGTTTTTTCATTCCCAGAGTCACTTCAGGAAAATCTCTCATTCTGCCTTAAAACACCACAAGAAGTAATGGTAATAGTTTAGTCAAGGCATGTTTAATAGTTTAGTTAAGACGTGACCTTAAATACACTGTGGTCTACTTGTGTTTACAAGACAAATATAAACCATTTATTTCCAACGCAACGTTTTTGTTTATTTAATTTTTGTTTGTCTGTGTTTTTATGTAGTACATATATTACATACACTACAGGCCAGAAGTGTTCACTACCTTCAGCTCTTTTTTGTGAATGTTTCAAAATGTTATCACAAGGAAACAATATAAATACTTAAAACAAATGTAACTGACTGGTTTTGCAGTGTAACCATATAGACTGTAAGAAGATATTAAAGTTTGTGTTCGACTTTCATCAAAATAACTTCCCTTACCTTTATCAGAGCAGCACAGATTCACCAACACCCTTTCAAGCAATTTTCAGAAATAACGTGTGCCCAAACCCTCCCAGCAACTACAAATCTTAATGAAACATTTAAGTACAATAATAAAGAATAATTACTGTTTTTTTTTTCTCATACTATCCTAGTAAACCACAACTCTTAAAAAAAATGTACAGCAACAAAGTACAGTTCTAGCTGCAATGATTTTTTATTATTTTAGCCTTTTCCAAATGTATTTTTTGCCGTGCAGTCAAGCTAATATATTTGCACAGTGCTGAGCTTCGGCAGCAACAGTGCAGGAACTCAGAGAATCGCAGGTCAGGGCAGTGAGTTGCTTTCCAAAGTAAAGTCCGAGAATTTATGACCTGTGTTTGACTGTCCATGTGTGGTCATGATCTACAGCTTTGACCTTTAGCATACGGATCCAATCACGTCACTGAGGTCTCGGACGGGGTGTAAACGTGTTTATCATAGACGGGACGTCCCCCCAGTCCAGCCTCCCAACCCCCTCGCCTCCTGTGTCCAGGACCCTGCTGTAAATCAGTGGACAGTTTTCAGGCCACTTTGCTTCACTGTGGAACTCAGAGGGAGCCAGTCGTCTGTCTGCTGGGCAAAAAAAAACATCCTTCTGCAAGAGTGAGGGATGAAAAAGGGACAAAAGAGGGATGGGTGTAGGGTTTGAGGGTGAGGAACTGAGCCTTCATTCTTCCCTCCCTCCCTCCCTCCTTTCCTCTCTCTTTCACTCACTTTCAGTCGCTTAGCGATGCTCAGACAAGGTGGAAGCTCCAGAGTGGAAGGAGACAACTCTCAGCCGTCAATCAAACCCACTCATGCAGAAGAAAGAAAGAGAAGAGAGGGATCTCTCTCTCTCTACTCATTTTCTTCCTCTCTTCCACTATGATTTACTTCTCTCTCTCTCTCTCTCTCTTTCTACCCCTTTGACCCTCTCTCTCTTTTCTCTCTCTTCTGTCTTTTCTGTTTATTATCATGCTCACTCCCCTACTATCTTTCTCTTTCTCCTCTACTTCTCTCCTTTTCTCTCTCTCTCAGCCCTTTTGTTCCTCTTTATCTCCCCCCCCTCTGTCTCTCTGTCTCTCTGTCTCTGTGTGTCTGTCTCTCTCTCTCTGTCTGTCTGTCTGTCTCTCTCTCTCTCTCTAACATTTTCTACCAGAAAAACATGGATAATTCTGATCATTTTACACAACCCTTTTCAAACAGACTGAATCAGCGGAGCTAAACTGCTGTAGGCTGAATGGGTGGGGCTCTAGACTGAATGGGTGGTTGTAGGTGAATGTGTACAGGATTGTGACATCACAACAATGAGGAAATCAAAATGGGCTCTTTTTTCTCCCCTTATTTTACATATATGGATGATATGGACCAGAAAACTTTGGAAACAAAATATATTAATAAATAAATAAAAGATGTAAGTCTTCCCATGAAGTCTTTTGAGTAAGTAAGAGAAATATATAAATTCTTGCTTTTACTCAAGACCGCTGTCTGGTGATTTCGCAAATGATCAATGATTTATTTATAGATGCTCTGAGAAAAAAAAAAGAAAGAAAGAAAGAAAGAAAGAAAGGGAGCTAAACGATAAGTGCAGCGCTCATGTTTATGTGTGGGCTTGTAAAACATCAACAAGAAAAACTGAATCAAACTCAAAACAAAAACGGCTCCAGAGACTTTATAGATAGAAAAAAAGGATTTCTTTACAGAAATCTTTGTACAGAAATCAAAGTTCCTCAAATTGCACTGGTGCAGATTTCTCAGAGTCCGTGTTTGTTTGTTGTCGAATGCAAAATTTACTTACTCCCACTTTATGTTTGGACTCAATTTGACCAGCAATTTAAACCTCCAGAAAATGCAATTAAAATTGCTATCCACATTTATGTGTCAGTTCCTTATGTATCTTTGTTGATGACCTAAATAGTGCTTTAAATAAAACATACATGTAATATGTTTCCCTCCCCATATTGCGTGGCTTATCTGTGGTTTTCTCTCTCGTACCTTTCAGTTTTGGAACTAAAGCAGAGGGAAAAATTTTACTGAAGATTCTGAAGTTACATATCGCAGTGTCCTCAGTATTACCCAAAACAACCCAAATGAATATGTGTAAAATGTTGATATTTCTTATATGTTTTATAAAACAATCTGGATTCAAACTGACCCCAAAGAACACAGCATACAAGATGTGTTCAAACACTAAAAACATCAAGTTGTTCATTTTGTGTTTACAGCGTTTGTCCCCATTAAATTAGGAAAATGTGAAGTAGAGTTTAGATTGGGCCCAAAAAATGAAACCCGACCCTACCCGAGCCTGCGCACCTTGTGTCCGAGCCCGGCCCGGCCCGGCCCGACACAGTAACTGTAATTATCGGCCCGAGCCCGATTAAACCCCAACAGTTTTTTAATACGTGGGCCGTTATACCACGTTCTCAGCTGTGGGTGCGTTCCTAAACTGACACTCCAAGCACTGGATCGCGGCCCGGCCCGTGTTCGGGTTCGGGCAGAGAATCTAAACTCTAATGTGAAGTATAAAAAAGGGGTCAGAGACATTAAATGTTGAATGGGGTCAACTGCGGTTGGTTAGTGTGGTGGATAACACCACTGCCTTCCAAGCAGGAGAGTGGGATTCAATTCCTAACCTGGAAGACTCACCAAACTACACTAATAAGAGTCCTTGTGCAAGACCCCTATCATTACAATAGCATACAAATTGTAAGGCGGTTTGGATTAAAGCATCTGCCAGATGCTGTAAACATAAATATAAAGGAGGGTTAAGCAAGGGATAAAACAATGGAAAAGCCAGAAACTAGTTTTATAAGTTCAGCACTCTTTATTAATGTTTTACACCGCAGTCCGGAGTACAAATCGCTTTAATTCGGACGGCAGCAAGAGCCCCAAACCTCCTCAGACCATCTTCTCTACTGCCCACACTTTTCAATTTGGTGAGAAGAGAAAAACAGGGGGGATTGAAGTAAAAAGCCTTCGCTTTAGGAGTGTAACGTTACATCTATTCTACTTTGTTCCAGCCTTTTGGGATTGAGCGGAGGGCAGCAAGGCAGCCGGCGATCCGTTTACACTTTCTTTACAAGACTGCGGCCGCCGTAATTGCGTTCCGCCGCCCCCCTTTCCACGGCCTCGCTCCCTCTCAGAGGCCTCGTGGCTTCGGGATGATGAAGAAAAATGAAACTCTGTTTGAGCGATTCGATTCTCGGCGCTGCCACGCAGCTTTCCGTCGCCCCGACTGCCTGGATCTCTCTTTTGTTATTTATTTATTTTTATTTTTCAGTGTGGCAGGGCTGGATTAAAGCCACGCTTGTCGCTGCTTGAGCACTCAGGAAGGAAACAGCTTCCAATTAAGGCTGGGAAATATCAAATGTGATGAGGGATTATGTGCAAGATAATAAGGGTCGTGATGGCGAAGAGAGCACGGCAGAATGATATTAATTAGTTATTGACTCCGTCCCTTCAAACAGCAAGGGTTATGGCACCTTCGAGAGCATGGACAGTCCACTGACCTTGACCATTAACTGGCTCAGAGATGTGGCTTTTTTTCCCCCACTCAATGCATTAACTCCTTAAGCGCCAGGCTTTTTCACCATTAGTGACCTTAAAGCCATATATCGGGTAAAAAAAATCAATTTTGTGCAATTTTTATACCAAATGTGGTTAAGCTTGGTGATTTTTCTTTAGCCTAATGTAATGGAGCCTTATACCCCACCGATTACTGAAAGGCCTGCCTAAAATACAATACCAAAAGTTTTTCAGTTTGATAAAAATATACTCAACTTTCTTTGCAAACAAATACGTTTACAGTATTTTCACCATTTGAGTGCCTTTATTAGCCAGGAAATGACATTTTTTGTTCATCAATACTGGCCTACAAAAACCCCCCTAATATAATTACAATTCAAATGTCACCAGTCAAATGTTAGATATTTAACACCCTTGTTCTTTACAGGACCCTCAGGGCAGCCTGGCTGGGATCTTCTGCAGGCTTGCAGTCTTATGTTGTGCTACAAGGGTTTTCTTTGTCATTTCTTCCATTTTATTAAATAAAGTAACCTAAAGAACTGCATTAAAGTTCAAGAACATGTTCAACACTTTTCAGCACATACATATTAAAAAATTGTAGTTTAATTCACTTTTCTTATAAAACCCACCTGATTTTGAACAATAATGAATGAATGAATTAATTAATTAATTAATTAATTAATTAATTAATGAAATAGCGTGTACGGGTTTGCTACTTTTGAGAACTTTTCTGGCACAATGCCTTAAGGCAATATTGTGCAACAATGGAAGTAAATGATGCAGAACATTATATACAAATATTTGGAACTAAACTGAATAAATAAATAAACTGAGGGAGAGGGATCACTACCCTACCCCCCAGAGAGAGAGAGGACAGTTATACTGAGTGATGAGGAGAGGGAGGACCACCCTACCCCCCAGAGAGAGAGAGGACAGTTATACTGAGTGATGGGGAGAGGGAGGACCACCCTGTCACCTTATACAACAGATACTAATCATATTGTTCAATGCATGAACAAAGATGACAATTTGCTTTTCTAAGGGAAATTGTCCAGTGTAAGATTGTGTCTTCCAAAGTATTCCAAAAAGCCAAAATCCTACCAAGTCACACTTATACTTTTCACTGGCTTATTTATTCTCTTGCATTCAATATTTACCCTTTCAGTGTCATTAAATATGTATTATGAGTTTGTTGCCCTGAGGCAACATTGTGAAGAAGAGGATTCAATAATAAAAGAAAACATCTTAAAACATTGCCTGTGGAGTTATTTGTTAAATGACGAGTTGCTTGAAGAGTACTCAAACTACTGGTGATACTATAGTAGCCTCGTAGTTCCAGAGGACACAAAGATCTGATGGCCAAACACCAAACTACTTCTCCGATAAGAATGCCTTTTGGAAATTTTCCAAAAAAGGTGATTTGAGGGTGTTAAATCTGTACATTTTTAGTGTAAACTAAAAAAGAGAAAAGAGAAAGCAGAGGTAATGTACATTTCAAATGTACTTCTATTCATAGCCGAAGCCCAGCTGAAGGCACAAATTGTGTCCCGAGGCCTTTTTGTTTTACCGACGGATTCTCAGTGTAATTCTTTGTATATTTTGAATAAAGGGAGCAGCCACGGTTTTTCGGTGTGTAGTTAATGTACAAATCCAGAGCAGCGGCGTAATAAATCGCCCGCTGTCTCTCATTCAGCTCCGTTACACATTTCCTATATATTCCCTTCTCCATAATTCATGCGGGTTCCGTAATGGCTATAGTACATCATGTACGGAATTTAAGCTCCAACGGTACAATTTGTATCAGCGGTGAGTAATTATGGGATAAGACTGCCTGCAAGATTTATAAGCCAATTTTTTTTAAACTATGACATTTCCACTTTACACCGCATGCCGGTTCAACTGTTGGCATTTCATTATTTTATTTTTTACTTTTTTTTTTTTTTTTTTCTGAGAACATCCTTTGGTTAAGATTTTAGCTGTTTTAAAATAAAAAAACAGTTGATGTTTACGCTGATGGATGGTTCTTCAGCGAAAGTGATGTTGAAAGTGTATTAAGTACGTTTAGCACCAGGTGCTGCCCAGACTTTGACGAATAACCTTGGTGATTTTTATGAAAAAAATCATAACTCAGTCAGGGCCATAATTAATTCTACAGTCGTTCTGCTCACGCAACGTTCCAGAAGCGCCGCCTGTGTGTTTTTTGTTTACACGCGCGGGTGTGTGTTGTGTCCAGGTGTGTGTAGGACACGTGCTTTCTCCTTCCAGCTCGTGTCCAATTATAGATTAGTCTGTATTTCCTCAACCGTGGCCCTGTTTGCATCTTATAAAATCATTTCACTCAACATCAGCCCGTCGATAACTAATTACCCACCCTGTAATTCGCTCGCAGAACGACACGCCTGCGCAGGATCTGCAGTCCAGACTCGTTCACAATGGAGACCGCAGAAAAAATTAAGGTGGGAGGAAGAGAAGTGGAAGTAAAGTAAAATTAATAATAAAGAAAGGATAACTGAGCATGGATAGAAGAAAATGGGCAGAAGCAAAAGAGCAAAACAGAAGAGAAGGAATAGGAAAAGAAAAAGAGGGAAAAAAAGATGAGAAAAAGCGGGAGGAAAAGGAGAAGCAAAAGGAAAAAAGGCAAAGAGGGAAAATTGAAGAGAAGAAGGAGCAGGAGTGAGAGCAAGTTGGAGAAAAAGATTAGAACACAAAAGAAGACAAGGAAGAAAAGTAAAAAGAAAGAAAAGGAGAAGTGAGAACAGAAGAGAAGGAACAGTGATAGAAAAAGAGAGAGGAGAAAATGACAAAGCAAGGAAAAGGAAAGTAAAAGGAGGAAGAGAAGTGGAAGTAAAAGGCAAAGCTTAGAAAACAGCAGGGAAGGAACTGGAGGAAGAAAAGTGAAAGGCGAAATGAGAGAGCAAGAGGGTAATGGAAAACAAGGATGAAAATGAAAAGAAAGTAAAAGAGAAGTGAAAACAGAAGAAAAGGAACAGCAGGTGAAATGTTAAAGGAAATTATTAGAAAGTGGATTAGTAGGAGGAAAAGTATGAGGAGAAGGAGATTAAAAGAAGGGGGGAAATTTAAGGAAAAGGAAGAGGAAAGAAAAAGCAGGAGGAAAAAAGAAGAAAAAGATCATGAAACGCAGAAGCATAAGAAAAAAAGCAACTGGTAAAAAAGAAAAAAAAGTTGGAAGAAGAACTGTAAAAAAGTAGAAGGAAAGCAAGCAGAAAAACACCAACAGATGAGCGGAAGGAGAAGTAGGTGAAACAGGTGGAAATGCAGAAGAAAAGTAAGAAGAGAAAGAGGGAAAATGGATGAAAAGCCCATATTTGTTTCGATAGGAAGCATCTGAATGCATCCCAGGTGAGATGTTTCCTGTCTAAACTTCACTTTCACAGTTTTAGTTCTGGAGCTGCGAAACTAATGTATCTAAAGTGTGTGGAGGTGTTACAGACTGACCCTGTATGACACTGTAACCTGAACGAAAGTCCATCGTCTAAAAACAGTAAAGTAAAAACAGTGAAGTACATTTTTATTTGTGTTATTTGGTTCTGGTCGTGCTGCTCCTTTAAGGCGAATCCATTAGTGCGGATAAAGCGACGCATCTCAGTGGCGTTTTACTTAACATGCAGGATCCGGCCTCCTCGATTTGCTCTAATCAACTGATAAGACGAAAGGCCTTTTCACCGAATCCCTGGAGGCTGAAAACTGAACCCCTAATGGTCATTAGTAGTAATTATGCTCCCTAACCGGCACATCCAACCCAGTCGTTCTGACTAATAAGGAGTGGGTTCCTGCCCCCTAATTCACTCCGCCGGTTCCGATATGAGCGGCAGAGCGGTGGGACGCTCTCCTCCGCCAACGATGGAAAACAGTCCATCTTCCGGGGTGAAAAACATGCAGAAAACGAGGCTCAGATACCTGAGCACAGGATAAAGGATCCATCAATCTATCCTTCAATCCATCAATCTATCATCCATCCATTCATCCAACCATCCAGCCATCAAACCCTCCATCTGTCCAACCATCCATCCATTAATCCAACAATACATCAATCCATCCATCCATCCATTAATCAATCTGTACATTTTTCTAAACATCCATCCACTTATTCATTCATCTATCTATCCATCCATCTATCTATCCAATTATCTATCCATTCATCCATGCACTCAACCATCCATCCATCCATCCATCCATCCATCCATTCATCTGTTCATCCATCCATTGATCTATCTATCTATGTCTACACTTCTACACCATGGAACAATCAATGCGAAACAATGTGTGCACCATTAATACTGGAAAAAAACACACATAAGATAGCGTACATTTTATTTATTTTACCCAGTATGTAAAATTAAGCAAATAAACAGTAACTGTGCACTAAAACATGCAGAAGTCTTTTCCCTGTGGAGGAAAAAAAAATACACAAATATATGAATAAATATATAAATTAATCAACAAAAATGTGTCATTTGGCCAGGCGCACCAAAACTTTTGCAACCGTGTGCGTATGCTTGTAAGCATTTTTATGTGCATGCGTGCATGAAAATGTTTGCTGTGTGTGCATGTGTGTATAAAAGTGTGCACGTTATTTTTAAGTGAAATTGTTTGTCAGGACAATTAAACTCTGCTTATACAGCTCTGGAAAATAGACTGCAAAAATTTTCAGTTTCTCAGGTTTTATTTTTCATGGGTGTAAGTATTGAACTGAACAGCTTTGCCTTAGTTTTTAAAAACTGCTGACAATATTTCCAAATAAAAAGATTGTTCTTTAAAGTACAATTTTTAAGGAAATGACAAAACAACAAAATAAGAGAAAGGATGCAGCGTTTATAGAACTTGAATAGTTTAAAGAAAACAAATCTCTTAAACAAAATGGCAATAATTACCTTTAACGAACTTCTAGTAGTGTTTTACCATCCGACTGGTCTCATTGTGAGAGGAGAGTGTCGATTACAGCAGTGTTTTTCTACTTTTCCTCGTTAAATAAGATGTGATTCAGGTGATCGCTGATCAGTCCCTCATAAAGCAGAATTAGGTGCTTGTGCTGGAATTGAACAGACACTGGCATGGAATGGTTGTCATATACCAGTATTTCTTCTTCAGGCATCTGCAGGGAAGTAGTGTAGATTCATGCTCACATGACTGCCTGTTCTGGGTGAGACTCTAATTCAGCTGATGCAGGTTTTTACATTAGAGCTCAGATGAAAGTGTATGCAAAGTAAATCTCTCTCTCTCTCTCTCTCTCTCTCTCTCTCTCTCCCTCTCTCTCTTCCTCTCTCCCCCCCTTCTCTCTCTCTCTTCCCCTCTCTCTCTCTCTGTCTCTTTCTCTCTTTGTTTTTCTCAGCCAACTTCTAACCTGCTCCCTGGAGAATGACCTGCAGAGAGTGATCCTTATCGACTGATTCTGGGAGAGAGGGAGACCCAATAACATATGCACCAGGTAAAAAATAAAAAATAAAAATAAATAAGTAAATAAATAAATATATATATATATATATAAAGAGAGAGAAAAAGTATTGGCATTTCAGCTGCAGCTTTATCAGAGCTGGAATGCATTCTCTTTCCCTGCTAAACACACACAGACATATACACACATACACACACTAATCTTTACATAGTCCAGGTGTTTTCTCCATTGCCTATAGGATACATATATTAGCAGGGGCATTGTTAGGCCTGGATTTCCAGGGCCGCAGATCTGAATGTTTAATTATAATAATTATAAATAAAGGTCTCAGATCTCATTCCACACGAACACCCACACCTAAAAACCAACACCCACATCAACAAACCAACACCCACATCAACAACTCAAAATTATAGACCAACAAATCAAAAATTGCTGTGACAACAACAACAAAGTCAAAAACATTTTATTGACAGCAAAAACAAATTCTTAAAACTTCAGTGTTTTCTGTCTGTACACACAGTACAGTGTTGAACATTAGCATTAGCATACTTGACACTTGGTAGTCATACAGTGAACTACATGGTGCTGCTAGGATATTTGTAAAGCCCACAAATATTCTGCTAATAACAAAACTATTGATATTGCTATTTTTTCTTATTTGTATATATTTATTTTGTATATTTAGATATAGAAATTAGCAACCCGCTAGCAACCTGTAGGTATGTGTTTATCCTCTTAAATCGCAGGCCTGTTATGCAGATAGTAATCTTAAGACTTAGTCTTCAGTGATGACTCTGAAACTAATAGATTTAAGTAAGTTATGTAGTTTTAAGGCCGAGGAGCGCCCACCTACAGAGCCTTGCAGTTTGAGGAGTTAAAGAGTTAATGCATACAGAGTACGCTAATGCTAATGTGCAACCTCCCGCATTCATCATACGCTGCAGAGAGGCGGACTGTTCCAGAGGCAGAAGCCTGGCAGACACACAAAGACACATAAATGAACTCATGTCAAGGTATTTCACTTATACTTGACCGAGGGCCATAACTAGTAAGACACCTACATAAACCTTTCATGACAACCTACATAAACACATACAAGGGCTGAATCTACCGAGCGCCAGCTGGCATAACATTTTCTGAAGTGAAATGACATACGAATGGACTAAAGCAGCCTGTATGAGCACTGAGCCTATTGGAATAAACTTGTATACTTGTTTATGTGGGCTTTT
The DNA here is from genome assembly GCA_037974365.1 of Hydrocynus forskahlii. NCBI lineage: Eukaryota > Metazoa > Chordata > Actinopteri > Characiformes > Alestidae > Hydrocynus > Hydrocynus forskahlii. The sequence goes on from JBBPCX010000030.1 coordinate 46,855, forward strand.
ATATATGCCATTTGTCATGAATCCTTCTGAATGCTGGCACCAAGTCAAGTGTTGCTCCAGCAAGACCTTGTTTTCTTGCTCTCTGAAGGAAATGAGAAGAAAACCAGGTATAAGAAGAAAAACAGCCTCCCAGGGACACAAATGAGTCGATTTGTAAACTGTACACAGGTGTGGTTAAGTTTGCACTTCAGTATTTCATATAAACATGATCTGATTAGCTGGACTGCACCAACCACATTAAATCACTTACCCCAAATTTAGCTCGGGGTTTGGAAATCCCTGGTGGCTTATTTGCTCTATACAGTGAACTATCCTCAGTGTGGTTAAAAAAGAACTTGAGGGGCAAAAAAAATTCTCAACCCAAACTGTGAGGTCTGGAAGACTGAACATGGCAAAAAAAGAAGCAGAGAGGAAACCAGAGAACCGGCGACAAGGTCCTGGGCGCCCAAGGTTCACTGATGGTCATGGGGAGTGAAGACCAGCCCATCTGGTCTCATCCCACAGACGATTTGCTGTAAAACAAACTGCTGAAGAAGTTCATGCTGCTCTGATAGAAAGGGGTCAGAACACATTGCAGCGCCCCCTGGTACATATGGGGCTGCATAGCTGCAGAACATGCATGCTGGCCTTTGGAAGCTCTGACAATGAACATTAGAACTGGACCATGGAGTGATGGAAGAAGCTGGTCTTGTCTGATGGATCATGTTTTTTTCTTCACCAAGTAGACGATACAATAGACGATACAATATAAAATAGAACAATAGACCTTCAGAGGTTCTTGTGGAGTCCAGACCTCAATGGGTCAGAGCTGATTTGGTTGTTTTATGGTATGGCTGATTGGTGTATACTAGTGTAACTAGCCACTTTATTACTTCCAGTGAAGGAGAATCTGAATGCTCCAGCAGACCAAGACATCCTGGACACCATGCTTCCAACTCTGTGGACCCAGTTTGCGGAAGAACCTTTTCTGTTCCAGCATGACTGTGTCCCAGTGCACAAAGTGAGCTCCATAAAGACGTGGCTGGAGGAGT
>JBBPCX010000030.1:47913-60413 GCA_037974365.1 Hydrocynus forskahlii
TCTCTCTCTGGGGGGGTAGGGTGGTCCTCCCTCTCCCCATCACTCAGTATAACTGTCCTATCTCTCTCTCTGGGGGGTAGGGTGGTCCTCCCTCTCCCCATTACTCAGTATAACTGTCTCTCTCTCTCTCTCTGGGGGGGGTAAGGTGGTCCTCCCTGTTATATTGAGACTGTTATATCTGTTATAAGAAATATCAGCATTTTACACACATTTGTTTTGGTTGTTTTGGATGATACTGTGGGCATTATGCTGTAATATGTAATGTTATAATCTTCAATAAAAACTTTCCTCTGCTTCAGTTCCATAACATACTGTCTACCAGGCATTACATTTAAGGGTTATTTAAAGCTCTGTTTAGGCCGTCAAATAAGAAACAAAGTACCGACACATTTTCTGGAGTTTTAAATTGCGGGTTACGTTGACTCCAAGCATGATAGTGTTAGTAAATTTGAACATAACATGAGGGTTAAAAACGAATTAATAAGCCCTGGGTTTAAAGGGTAAATAGCTCGGCTGCTGCAGTCGGCAGACAGTGGGGTCCATGTGCTTCGTTTCCGTGTGCAAAAACAGCTGCAGAAGCTGGTTGTTTTTATTTTTTTCGCCCCGCGGCTGACGAGACAGGCCATTGTCAGGAAACTAATAAAGAGGCTGGTTGTGCAGGAGTGCAGTAATTACCCAGCCAGGGATATCAGTGTGGTATTTATGAAAACACCATGCATTAACAAAAGGGATAGGTCACACACACTCATACACACACATTTAGGCCATCGCGATTAGTATTCCGGTCCCTGTTCAGCTCCGGCTGATAAGCAGGCTCGACATTAGCATTTTATTCCCATCTTTAGCTAAAGGGGGGCGGGGAGGTTTGCTGGGGGTGACATTGATAAACATGACACCTCCCTGTATTGGAAAAATACACCCGAGCAGCGGACGGCTATGAAAACATCAGAGAGGAGTCGACAAATGAAGAGGAATAAGGGCCCGCGAGATTGCATCGATCCAGAAAGGTGCAATCGGTGGAGCAGGTCTGAAGCACAATGCATTCAGAGAATCTGTGAAAGGGCCGAGTCATAAAGATGTGGGGGAACAGCAGGGATACAGTGACGTGCTCTCAGATTCCAACACACTGCCAGGCAGAAAATAAAAATAAAAATCTGGCCGACTGTGACCTGGCATTTACAAGGTGCTCGCTTTACACCCATGCAGCTTCGCTTTTAACACTTAAACTGACAAGCAGTGAGACCTTGATGGTAACTCAAGCTGAGAGGTGATGTGTTTGGTGTCACTGTTACGTAATTAAATCTTTACATGTTTTTTTTTTTACCTTTGCATTAAGCTCACTGTATCAAAAAATAATGAAAAGGTCCATACATATGGAGAGAAAGAGAGAGAGAGAGAGAGAGAGAGAGAGAGAGAGAGAGAGAGAGAGAGACGTATGCTACTATGTATTTATTATGTAATCATTATGCTCCTCTGGGTTCTTTTGTGAACGACCAGATTCTAACTGAGGAATTTTGGTAGGCCGGCCACTCGTGGGAGGATTCCCAGTTGTTTAGAATTTCACCTAAAATTTAGTTCCCTTTCATTTTTCAAAAATGGTTCAGTGAACGCTGACACGCCATTAATGAAAACCACTCTGGTCACCGCGGGTGGTCTCTCTCATGTGTGAAAATTGAAAGACGGTCTAATTATTGTTATTATTATTGATTTTTTTATTTTATTTTATGGCATAATGGCATCTATAAAAGAGCTGAGCAGCCAAATTGTCTGGTGCCACCGTGAGTGACAGTCTAGATTCTCAGAAATGTTCATTAGGTCACTAAAAGAGTGATTATGTCTCTGTACGGGTGGTTACATCACTCAGAAGGAATTCCGGGTAAACTAACGTGTAAAAAGCATGTCAACAAAATTGATTGTGAAAAAATCAATCTTATGATATTTTATTGTTCTCATAATGGGTGCTAATTGTTGTCTCTCTCTCTCTCTCTCTCTCTCTCTCTCTCTCTCTCTCTCTCTCTCTCTCTCTCTCTCTCTCTCTCTCTCTCTTTGTCCCTCTCACACAGACACAAATATGAGCCTCTGTGTAGAGATATGAAGCCAGTTAACCTTTAGAAGTACTCATTGTCTCGGGCTGTAATTTTATATCGACTCTATCTGTGAAGCTGTGCTCAAGTACAGATTGAGCTGTGCTCAAGCACAGCTAGAATAACTATATATATATATATATATACACATATATGAATATGAATTGACATAGGTGGTACGCAAACACGCGGCAGTTTTCAGTATTCACAGTGCAAATGTGTACCTGATTTGTGGCTTCATATTGCATGGCCCACCCCACCCCTCGACTGCCCCGGTCCGAGACCACACCCCCAGCCCCCCCCCAGGTGAGACACAGACCTCTGCACGCACCAACAATATATATGTTATCAAACAAAACATCTCATCCTCAGCATGACACAAATTGTGGAATATAATACTGGAAATGTAAGGAAAATAGGTCTGGAAACATTTTGTGTGTCCAATTTATGCAAAAAATACTTTCTCACACCACATTTAGAGAGAGGGCGAGAGAGACAGAGAGAGAGGATGTCTGCCCCGTCTTTACCTTTTTTTTCTCTGCAGCAGGCCTGAGATCGGGTTCACGTCAGAAGGACACACTCACAACATTGCTTTCTGCTGAACCAGCAATCACACACATGCCATCAAACACATGCATGCACAGAAATACCCGAACACACACGCACGCACACACGCATCCATATGCATGTGCACATGAATGCTGGCACCATATACGAGCTGATATACACATGAAAACGCACAAACAATTTCCTCCGGGATAAATAAAGTTTTCTGATTCTGAAACAAGCAAGCACACACACACACACACACACACAACCCCCCTCCCCCACACACACACCCACACACAGACAGTCTGACAGACAGACAAACGGATTGTCATACTCACCAAACCAGCCTGCTACAAAGAGAGCCATCAGTCACAGTGTGCAAGTGTGTGTGTGTGTGTGTGTGTGTGTGTGTGTGTGTGTGTGTGTGTAACTTCAGAGGCCGGCCTGTTAGCCATTAACGATTCATGATTCATCTGGATCTCATATTATAACGCCTTGAATTTTTCATGTAACCCTTCAATGCCAGGAAAAAAAAATGTGGAATTGAAATGAAATGTTGTCTATAAAGCTGATCCGCAGCATCAGAGAGTCACAGCCTCGCACTGTTATAGGAGCTGTCAGAGCACGGCTTCAATTTGTTTATTTGAGCCGGTCTCGTCATGTTTGGACCCCAGCGGGATGCAGCGTGACCACAGGGAGCTCCATAGGGCTAAAATTTCACTTAAAATAAAAAAAGGGCTATAAAGTAACAGTTTTCATAATACAGGATGACCCCCCCCCCAAAGGTGGGGAGTACTTTCCTCCCTGGGTTGTTACCTTCACCTTAAACCAGTGAAATTGGGATAATATTGATAAATTAGGTCATAATGTACTGATGTTGTGGATCTTCTGATCAGAAATCCCTGATGCGTCAGGGCACAGAGACTAGGTGTGACGGCTAACACCAATAGAACCAACAACCTGTCTCTGAATGTGGATAAAATCAACAGATCCCCCCCAATCCTCATCATGTTCTATAGGGGGACTATGGAGAGCATTCTCTGTAGCTGCATCATAACTTGCCATGGTAATTGTTTCATTTTAGATTGCAAGACCCTACAGTGGATAGTGAGGACAGCTGTGAAGATCAGAGTCTCTCTTCCCAATGTAACGGACATTTATGTCACATTCACTGTATTTATGGCTGAAATTACAATAATTACGTGACTTGATCAGACTGTTTTATTACAAAGCGAGGACTTCCAAAGGTTAACTGGTCTTGCATCTCTACATAGAGGCTCAGAGCACATTTGTGTGTGTGAGTGAGAGAGAGAGAGCGAGAGAGACTAGAAGAACAAATAAAATATCATACAATTGATTTTCTCTCAACCAGTTTTGTTGACATGCTTTTTATACATTTGTTTACCGTGAAAATTCTTCTGAGGTCACAACTGATTGATGTAATCACCCATACAGAGATATAATCACTCCTATAGTGACATAATGACCATTTCTGAGAAAACAGACTGTCACTCATGGTGGCACCAGACAATTTGGCTGCTCAGTAATGCAACAGCTCTTTTATAGATGCTATTATGCCATAAAAATATCAATAACAATAATTAGATCATATTTCTAGTTTGACACACAAGAAATCTAACATGTGACCTAAAGTGACCCAAGCGGCTTAATGGGTTAAAGAACAGTGTCATGTTCTGGTATGTTGAATTCAAATAAACCATAAAAATAAACCATAAGGGAATTACATTTTGAAAAAGGGATACAATTCCAAAAGAATCCAGATTTACATCTAAGGTACTCGCCTCAGATACAGTTCAGCATTTATGATTTTGACGTTAGAAAGAGATCAGGCAAAGATGGCCATGGCTAAAAACCACAGCTGACCAAGAGGAAAAGAACACAGAACCATGTCTCACATATTCCCAAAGGAACATCTAAGGAATTTGCCTCAGCATTTATGGTTCCATGATTGATCCTGTGTATGTGAGAGCCTGTGTATCTGAGGTGTGTACCTTTAAATGTCGTCTATTTCGTGTCAGTCATGTTCTGTGGAGCCCTGCCCTTTTTGAGTGAGCTCATTCTGGTTGAAGATCCCTCGGTTGCTCCAATACCCTCTCATTTTAAGGACAATTTAAACTGCAGTAAAATTAATGAACTTGAACAGGATGTTTCATTTTGACAGCGACGAGATGCGTTTCACCTACACATCCAGAGCTGTGCAAAAGTCTTGAGGCAACCCTTTATATTTAGATTTTTAAATGACCTTGTTGGTGCAAAAATACCATTTTATTCCAGTCAAATTGTCTTATCTTTGGCATGCTGAGGAGATTAAATGAAAGAAACGGGAAAAAATGTTTTCCTGCGTCAAGGTGCAAAGTGCCTAAAGATACAAGGAGTTCCAACCACTCAACATTCAGCACCACTAGTATACTGATCACCGCCTGATCAACTGGAATCATCTGCACTTGTTTCTTCATTGGTTCAGGCCTGAAGTGCTTTGTTAAGCTTGAATGATGCTCTGAAACTTGTCAGGTTCAGGGACTGGACTGAAAATGAGAGTCTTTGAAGCCTGGAGTAATGCTCTTCAAAACTACACAAGAAAAAGTCTGGACCTTTGCAAGCAAACTAGGACAAAAGGAGGGGTGATTTGAGACTTTTGTACGGTGCTATACCGCCAAAGCCATACTTTGAATATCAGTATTTGTTGGTCGGTATGGCATTGTTTACTTTTGACTGCTTGTTACTATGATTTGCCCACAGAAAACACAGTTCAGTCCTACAGAAAACAGCATTGCATTCTTCACCCATTCAGCCCAGTCTTTCTACGCCTGCTGCTGTAAAAGGTAATAATGATAACCCTACCAGCCAGGGTGCATTTGTGTGTCAGCTGTTGTGTGTTGCGTTAAAAATTTCATTTTTTTCTGTCTGGTTGTGGTAGCTGTCATCCTCACTACAGCAGTGTCTCTGAAACATAACGCTTCCTATCTGGCCTCCTCAACCTAGAACACCCCCCTCAGAGTGAAATCCGTCAGTGCTGTAGAGGATGTGAGAGTATGAGCGTGTGTGTGTGTATATGTGCGTGTGTGTGTGTGTGTGTGTGTGTGTGTGTGTGTGTGTGTGGCGACAGAGCAGCTCTTCTTCTCTCTCCGGGTTATTTTTCCTGACTCGTCCTCTCAGGATCATTAAACAGAAATAATTCATTTGCGATAAAGGTCAGTGCCACAGTCCGTCGCCTCCTAGGAGCGTCAGAGAGCAGCGAGACGGGCCATCGATTCGCCTCGGAAATTTTTATTCCTAACGAACATTTGCGCGCTAAATCCGTAGAGCAGCGCCAAATGTCATTGGCATCGTGGATTTTTACCCCCTCCCACCCCCCCGCCCCGCCACCTCTATTCTTCCTCTCCGCTTTGTTGTTTTCTTTTTTTTTTGGATGCTTGAGCAGAAGCTCGCAGCAGCTGCTGTTCTTAAACATCCAGAAATAGGCCTCTCTCTCTCTTTCTTTCTGTCTCTCTCTCTCTCTCTCTCTCCTCCCACCAGCGCTCATTGTCTTTCTCGCCTGCCCACGTTTGCTCCCAGCTAGCTAGCTGAGCAGCCAAATGCACATCGAGCAGCACAATGACAACAACCATTCTTAACAAGATTACTCCATCCACCCAGTTTGGCTCCTGGGCTCTTGGTGGATGGGGGAGGGGGGAAAGGGGGGTGGGAGGGTGGTGTTAGAGGGGTTTCGGGATTAGCCGAAATGCCTGCATCTCCCCAGGCGCTGGGTAGCATCCGTCCGCGGCTGCTGCTTCACTCCGCCAAGCATCCGCAGAACACTCACCGGATGACTTAGCTGCCCACAATGACTTTAGAGGAGACCAATTAGAGGGTTTAAATAATTATAATCAAGTGTTTAACTAATCAGGATTGAGTAATTGCAATCTAATATGACGACGGAATTACCAAGCCAGCCAAAGCTCTGCCTGTATTCGCTGGCGGTGGCCCCTAGAGGGCGCCGATGATGCTGATCCTTTTTTTTTTTGAAATCCCAAATACACTGTCGCTTTTTTATCCCAAAAAATTGAATTCAATACCAAAAAAAAACCAACACACACACACTGAGTGGGCTTTCAATGATCATCATTTGTTGTTCACATCGACTCTGATTAGATTAGAAGCTTTTAGACGAGCCGCCAGTTTCTTGAGAGCCTCGACCGAAAGAAAACGGAGCTGAAAAGGTCAAAGACTGAGAGCTTTAAGAAAAAAGAGCTTTTAGATGTGGATCAACTATGAGGAGAATAATAAAAAATAAAATAAAAATAAATAAAAACCTGAAAATCAACCTCGACTGCTAGTTCAAACATTTCCCCAGAGCATATTTTATACGGGACATTAAGGGATAAACACATCAATATCAGTGCCGACATTTCGCCCTGTGCTGGAAGCGGTGGAGATTTCTCATGAGTTTGCAGCCTCTTTTCTGGCAGGAGAGGAAAGTGCGGCGAGTCCAAATGAGTCGCCCGCGCTGAACCATAAACCATGCGGCTTCTCTGCAGAGAGGCTGGGCGAGGGCCACACAGGAGAGGGTGAAGCGCTTAATTCCGCTGATTACTTATCGCCCAGTCCGAGGCTTTCTGCCAGGCGTCTGTATCCTGCAGCTAAACACCACATTCCCTCATCTGGAGCAAGACATACACGTGTATTAGATCCGTTCACAATTTCATAACGCCCAAACACCATTATCTCAGCTGGCACTGCATGGAAATGCTTTGGCATCATTTAGTCTCTTGTCTATTACAAGGCACTGTGGGTGTATATATATATATATTTTTTTTTTGTTTGTTTGTTTGTTTGTTTGTTTGTTTTTTGTTTTTTGTTTTTACCAAAAGAGTGACGTCACCATGCTCATGAGACTACCTCTCCCATATGCACAAAAATCACAGTTTTCAATACTCAATACTCCTGGTCATACTTGGCTCTTAATAAATAAGAAGAATAGTAATGAATAAAACACAAAAACTAAACTAAAAGGTTGTAACGTCCCCAGTCAGCGGCCGCTAGAGGCTGCCAGTATCTAAGACATGCGGGGACTCATATCGTGACACTAGTGGTGATGTTTTCCTTGGTCAGCTTCAGGAGTAAGGGTTCTCAGCCGGCCGGGGATTAAGGAATAATGGTGGTGGGGTTTGATTGGTCTTTGGTTTGTGCACACATTGTATAAAAGGTCTTTCTGTTCTTGTTTCGGGGGTCTGTCCCCCCTCACCTTACACTAGGTTGTACCTCTTGGTTACGTGTCTTTGTTTGAGTTTTGGCCTTCGTGCCTTCTTGTTTTGGAAATACAAATAAAGTGCAAAGAAAAATGGAAATCCGGGCCTGCACCCCCTTCTTCACGTGGTACAGCCCCCACTTGACAAAGGTAAGTAAGCATAAAGCATGACACAAGGTTATTTATCTCATGTTCATCAAATTGTCTGAAATGAACAGTAGGATTTTTTTGTCCAAAGGTGCTTTAAACCCCTGAAGGTCTAAGCGATGATGAGCGCTGACATCCCAACACGTGGAAAACCTGTTTAAATCTTGCATTTCCCTGCTTAAACCTGCCTGGTGTTTAACACGGTAAACCAACAATGAAAACAGGGTCATTTGGATTGAAAACATCGCAGAAGAAGGAGTGTCGAAACATCTGACAGGTTCTCAGTAACAGTCGGGCTGGAATAAAAGGGGTTTCCCCAGCACAAGGCCAGAACGTGAACTGTGTTTTATATCTGCTTTTGTGCAGGGAGAGCGTACACTTGGCTTGCTGCATTGTACAAAGCTGACCATGCTCAAATTTAATCAATGACGGGCAGCAAGCCATGGCCACCTCCTCTGTCTCCGCTCCGCTCCAGCTCCGGTTCAGGGAGGTTAAAAGATACTCGGCTCTCAACCTCCATTCAGCGGGCAGGAGAGAGCGTGTCACCACCATTCAAAGTGCCCCTTTTTGTGTTCCTTTTTCTATTACATGGTCTTTGCCGGTTCGTCTTTGTGCGAATGCGGTACAGTGTCTAGTGGCTCTGGCAGTGTGGTCCAAAGACACGTCAAACCGAGGACAGAACAGAGTCTCACAGACAGGAACACGTCTCAATTTACCTCAAATACTTTAGATTACAATACTATACACTACACACTGTATCATTCCATTATACATTACAGTAAGTCCTACCATCTCATACTACACACTATACTCTACATCCTTCCATAATACATTAGAGTATGGACTACTATCTCACACTAAATGCTAAACACGATATACTTCCATTATACATTACAGTACATATTACTATCTCATACCATACACAATACATAGTATTCTTATACTATACATTAGAGCATGTACTACTATCTCACACTACATAATATGCAATATATCCTTCCATTATACATTACAGTACATAGTACCGTCTCAGCCTATATACTATATTAAAGTACATACTCCCATCTCATACTATATACAGCACACTCACACACAAACCTTCTGTTATACGTTACTTTACATACTACCATTTCATACAATACACTGTACACTATACACTATATTCTTATACTATAGACTGTATCCTTCCATTATAGATCACAGCATATACTACAATTTCACACTATACTGTACACAATATCCTTCCATTACACATTACCATCTCATCCTATATACATTACGCTATATTCTTATACTATACACTCTCAACCTATATGCTATACACTTTATATATAATACCATCTCACACTACATATCATACACTATGTTTTTGTTCTATACACTGTCTCCTTCCGTTTTAGACTGTAGTACATACTTCCATTTCATCCAATACACTATATTTTATACAATACACTAAATCTTTCCATTATACATTAGAGTAAGTACCACCTCAGTCTATACCATCTCAGTCTGTTCACTATAAACCACATCCTTCCATTATACGGTGAGGCATACCATCTCAGTACAATTATTATACACTATATCCTTATACTATACACTGTATCCTTCCAATATTATTTCCATTATGAATTACACTATGTATTACCATTTCACGCTACATACTATATACTATACTCTTAAACTATAAATTATATCATTTCATTATATATTACAGTAGATACTACCATCTCAATCTATACACTATCTACATAATACCAACTCAAGCTATGTAATATATACCTCTTTTATGCATTAGAGTAAGTACTTCCAAACTATACACTATAAATGTTTTTATACTTTAAACTATATACATTCATTATAGATTTAAATACATACTAATGTCTCACACTATATACTGTGCTGTTCCATTATACATTAAAATAAATACTACCATCTCACAAAATACACTACATTGTGTATCCTTCCATTATACTTTAAGATAGATACTACCATCTCATACTATACACTATACAGTACCCTTCTATTATATATTACAGTACACACTAACATATTAACCTATATAGTACACAATATGTCCTTCCATTATACATTTCAGTATGTATTTCCACTTCACACCATACACTACATTCTTCCATTACACACACTACCATCTCATATAATGCACTATATGCTACTGTGCCTTGCAAAAGCATTCGCCCCCTTGGCTTTTTACCTATTCAAGCCTGTAATTTAAAAGTTTGTAATCGTATTTTATGTGATGGATATATATATGGATATGGCATGTGCATATGGACTCACCCGCTTTGCTATGAAGCCCCTAAAAAGTTCTGGTAATTACTGAAATCAAGTACACCTGTGTGCAATCTAAGTGTCACATGATCTGTCAGTATAAACACCCCAGAGGCCCCAGAGGCTGCAACACCACTTAACAAGAGGCATCACACCATGAAGACCAAGGAGCTCGCCAAACAAGTCAGGGACAAAGTTTTTTAGAAGTACAAGTCAGGGGTGGGTTACAATAAAATGTCCAAATCTTTGATGAACCCCTGGAGCACCATCAAATCCATCACCTTCAAATGAAAAAAAAAACATGGTACCACAACAAACTTGCCAAGAAAGGGCTGCCACCAGAACTCACAGACTGGGCAAGGAGGGCATTAATCAGAGAGGCAGCATAGAGACCAAGGGTACCCTGAAGGAGCTGCAGAGTTCCACAGCAGAGACTAGTGTATCTGTCCATAGGACCACAATAAGCCATACACTCCATAGAGCTGGGCTTTATGGAAGAGTGGCCCGAAAAAAGCCATTACTTAGTGTTAAAAATAAGAAGGCACGTTCTGAGTTTGCCAAAAGGCATGTGGGTAACTCCCCAAATGTATGGAGGAAGGTGCTCTGGTAAGATGAGACTAAAATTGAACTTTTCATTCACCAAGGAAAATGCTATGTCTGGCGCAAACCCAACGCATCCCATCACCCTAAAAACACCATCGCCGCAGAGAAACATGGTGGTGGCAGCATCATGCTGTGGGAAAGTTTTTCAGCAGCAGGGACTGGGAAACTGGTCCAAGTCGAGGGAAAGATGGATAGTGCTAAATACAGGGATATTCTTGAGCAAAACCTGTGTCACTCTGCCTGTGATTTGAGACTGAGTTGGAGGTTCACCTTCCAGCAGGACAATGACCCAAAGCAAACCGCTAAAGCAATACTCGAGTGGTTTAAGGGGAAACATGTTGGAATGGTCTAGCTAAAGTCCAGACCTCAATCCAATTGAGAATCTGTGGTCAGACTCGACGATTGCTGTTCACAAGTGGAAACCATCCAACATGAAGGAGCTGGAGCAGTTTTGCCTTGAGGAATGGGCAAAAATCCCAGTGCCAAGATGTGGCAAGCTCATAGAAACTTATCCAAAGCGACTTTTAACTGTAACAAATTACTACAAATTAATGACTTTAGGTGAACAGTTATGCATGCTGAAGTTTTCTGCTATTTTGTCCTATTTGTTGTTTGCTTCACAATAAAAAAAATACATCTTCAAAGTTGTAGGCATGTTCTGAAAATGAAATGGTGCAAACTCTCAAACAGTCCATTTTAATTCCAGGTTGTGAGGCAACAAAACATGAAAAATACCAAGGGGGGTGAATACTTTTGCAAGGCACTGTATATCCTTCCATTATCCTGTTTCACACTATACTATATATTTCCATTATACTTTACAGTATGTATTACCTACTCACACTCTATACTACACTCTATATCCTTCCAATATATATTCCAGTACATACTAATGTTTCATAGTATGCACTGGATACATCTATTATACATCACAGTACATATTACTATCTCACACAATATACTATACACTATATTCTTACAGTAAATATTAATCCTATTTTACATTATATATTATTCACTATATTCTTAAACTCTATATCATGTTCTATTTATACTGTACTCTGTACACTATATTCTTACATTGTACACTACCATTAGACTATTCACTCTAGACTACATTCTCACTCTATATGCAGTGTACTATATTGTAACAGCATTATCCACTAATCTTTACATTTACACACTATTTTGTCCAAACAGCCACCACTGGAGTTGATAAGTGATTAATCGCGGATCTGTAGCTCTTTAGCTTTAGCTTCACACCACACTGACAGAAAAGAGTGAGGACAATGACACAGAAACCCAGTAATGTGTAAGGCAGCAGTAATGAGGGAGATGGAAAATGATGAATAAAATTACATTAACAATGTAAATATCAGCGATCATAAATGATTCCAGCAGAAATGCATTACTTGTATTTGAGAGATGCGTTTTGTTAGCGATTTGTGTTGCCAGAGCAGTGGCCCTTCTGTCTAAAAAAACAACTCGAATCTGTCAAGTAGCTCTCAGGGCTGTTATGCAAGCTTCATAATGACACTCCTGCCCAATTAAGTTTCTGTTTTTTTAGGCTTGTCTGTGCT
>JBBPCX010000031.1:0-17290 GCA_037974365.1 Hydrocynus forskahlii
GAGAGAGAGAGAGAGAGAGAGAGAGAGAGAGGGTGAGAGAGAGAGAGAGAGAGAGGGAGGGGGTTTCGTCCAGCCCCCGGCAGCAGCAGCAGCAGCAGCAGCGGCGGCGGCGGCGGCGGCGGCAGCAGTGTGTGTGTAAGTGAGTGTGTGAGAGTGTGTGTGTGCTGTGTCCTGCTCGCGTCGGGCTGAAAAGCGCCGAGGAGGAGGAGGAGAGAGGACGTGCTCATTTTTTTTCTTCTTCTTCTGGTTCTTCTGGTTCCTCTTGGATTCCTGCTCTGATGTGGATAATGCTTCAGTTCTCCTCTTATCACAGTTTCCACTTCTGACCAGAATAAAAAAAAATCTAATTTTTTTCCTATTTGGGACTAAATAAAGGAAAATCGTGAGTGGACTGGGACAGAAGAAGCTCATGATGACCCTGGGGGAGCGCCCGGAGTGAGTGATAAGAAAAAAGGAGAGAGAGAGAGAGAGAGAGAGAAGAGGAGAGCAGACGGAGCCGGTTCCTCTGGGATGTTGCTTGAATGTTAAAGAGAAGCAGCGGCAGCGGCAGCAGTGGCATCGGTGGCGCGTGAGACGTTAATGGGACAGCGAGGGCTCCAAGAGTGACCGGGCGCAAAAGAAGGTAAGGAGGGGGACGAGAGCGTGACCCCCAGCGAGAAGCAAAAGAGACCACCGAGCCCACACACACACTTCTGAATCCACACACACACACACACTCGGGCCATGGGCAAAACTCAAAGGGCGCTCTGGACCTGAAGTGCAGGAACGGTGCTGGAGTTGCTGTGATTTTTATTTATTTTTATTTTGCGTGTGTGTTTGTGTGTGTGTGTGTGTGAGTGTGTGTGTGTGTGTGTGTGTGTGTGTGTATAAGCCCTAAAGCAGTCTGTAATCCCACACTGGCCGTAATTCGATGGGCTTGGATCTTTAAAAAAATAATAAAATAAAGAAATAAATAATAAATAAGAATAATAATAAAGAGCTTTATAATATACTGAAATGTGAACTTGGAGTAGATTTGGCCAGGAGAGGCCAAAAGAGGCCAAAATGACCACATGCATGTTTAAAATGTGAATTTTGCTCAGTGATGGGCTAAAAATAGCCCCTCTTTGATTGTTTAAGATGTGTGTGCTCATTCTGATTATCCGGCCTTAGATGACAATGAGGGACGTCTTCGTCCGCACACTCAGGAGTTTTGACTGGAAATGCTTGATGGAGTTTCATCTGGAGCAGATGAGCTGTGTGTGTACGTGTGTGTGTGTGTGTGTGTGTGTGTGTGTGTGTGTGTGTGTCAGTAAAAGCTTCCACACACATACTAAATGGTTATCATTGCATTAGACACCAGTGTGGCTTCACACTTGTTTGATTTTGCCTTGAAAATGCATAAAACAACACCTAACAGTGACCGGATTCTTAATTTCCGATCCGTTTTTGTGAACTGTGATCTTTCCTGTGGTTTAATGAGCCGCGTCGCTCTGCCTAAACGCTCTGGACGTTTTACCGCTCTCGAAAAAGTGCTTTCGGTGTTTATATCTGGCACAGCGGAGCAGGATTTGCAGTTTTAGTCCAATGCAAAATGAGTTTGCATTGAATAATAATGATAATACTATACAGATGTAAATGACACTAATGCATTTGATCTGCAGTGCATCTCAGCTGAATTTGTAAATATGAAAAGTCATAGAGGAGAGAGAGTGGAAGAGGGGGAAGAAGGAAAAAAAAGAGAAAGCAGTGCTCCAGGCGCTCAATAGAGGGTGCTGTTGTTCTTCTGAGTTCTGGCGGAGCCTGAAAGGGCCATTCAGAGAGATGGAGCGGCGCGGCCGCGGCCCCCCAGGGACCCAGAATTCAATCTAACACAGACCGGGGCCCCGCGCTGTGGCACTTTGTCAGGATTAACATCTTTCTAGTCAGTAGCTTCTGTTACCTTTGGTGTCACATTACCACCCCGGAGTCGAGCGCGGGGAGGAAAAACGAGGCACAGGGTGCCACCCCCCACAGTCCTGCCTCACTCTGGGTCGATGAGAGGAAGAGGCTCAATCATTTCCAGTAAATAAACACATTTGTTATTTTGCCTCTCAAGGAACCTCTTTTCTTTCCTTCCCTTTTCTTCCTCCACCGCCTCGAGCCGCTCGAATCTGAACGCTCCCGAGAGCGACCTTGTCCTCGTCACTTCTCGTTATGACATATCTTCACACACACACACACACACACACACATATGAACAAACACACACACCTGACAGGTGAGGGAGGATAAATAAAAGCCTTGAGGCTTTCAGAGACGGGCTCATTAACACCTGGGGTTCTCGAGGTTTGATATTGTCGAGGTTTTAGCTTCTGTGCGATCCCCGTCTTGCATCTCATCGGAAAGAGTGTTGACTAAGCTGTGCTGGATCAATGCAGGGTTGCACATAGTACTAAACGAAGGTCTTTGTTTTGGAACTAAGGTTTAACCTGTTTTTAGTGATGCGTAGAACCATTAAGACTTTTTTCCACCATAGAGAAGAACCATTTAACCATGAGTTGAAGAGTTTCTTCCATAAAATAGGCCAGCAAGCTCATCAGGTGGAGACTGAAGTCCAATTAATTTATTTATTTATTTATTTATTGATTGATTTAGGAAAGTATGGGCTGTATATCTTGGTTAGATTTGGATTAATTAAGTAGAAGAAACACATTTGTTTTCCGAAAGAACCTTTCAAAGAACCATTCAGAACCATTAACAAAAGTGATGGATATGTGTGTATATATATATATATTTTTTTTTTTTTTTTCTTAGGGTTTTCTTGGACTATGCATCCAAGATAAGACTCATTCAGGAGCCTTCATTTGTAGGAGTGTGTGTATGTGTGTGTGTGTGTGTGTGTGTGTGTGTGTAGCTGTCAATGCAGTTAAAACCACTGAGAAACATCTCGAATATTCATGAAGGTCTTGGTCGCTTGATGCACTGGGCTCTGCCCACACAGTTGTTTTTCATGCTCTCCAGAGAAAATCCCATTCAAGAGACTGTAGCACTTCAGTTTACCATGACTTAGAGTGCGATATTCGTTTGCACATTTATTCTGACTGTGTGTGAAAGTAACACAGATCAGGTTAGCCTGATGGTTAATTTATTGTCGGTTTATGGTATTTTAAACTGGAAACCCACAATTATGTAGCGACTCTTTCCCATTTTCCCATCTTTCCAGTTTGCCATTGGTCTGAATTGGATTTTCCTCAATGTTCTGCCAGGATCAACCTCAACAAAGGAGAACATTTGGTGGGCGGAGCCTAAATGGGTCAAATCCTTGAGTTTTAAGGCAGATCCTTGACGGCTGGTAACCCTGAGCTGGATCAGCGTTTTTTAGGTCAGCGTTTCTGATGGAACGCTTCGTTCCTTCACAGATGAGGTGTTTTCCCAATGACTGTCACGAGCCGCTCTCACGCAGATTAATAACCCCAGCTCGCCCCACTGAGAACGTTTCTCGGTTCTCCACTGGCAGAGCAGGACTGCAGCACTGAGACTGTTTCTTCTGGCTCCGATGTAGGGCTGTAGATCATCTCGGTGATTTCTTTAAAACCTGTTCATCGATTCAATGGCTTTACCTCACTTACAAAGACAGTTCTTTAAAGAACCATCCTAAAGGGAACCAAAAAGAGTTCTTCCAGGGCATCATTCCATAGAACCCTTTATACTGAAAAATGCAAAATGGGATTGTGAACTAGCAGTGCTTTCATTAATAATGTGAGTCATTATTTATGCTCATTTTCTCTTCCCAAAAAAAAAATATATATATCTTGCTGAGTGAACTTTTCTTAAATCTGGTCAATTTATCAAATACCTTCTCATTGCAAAAAAGTTTCATACGTCTTAACTTATTTCTAGATGTTTTACTACAAATTTTCTTTTAGATACAATTGCTTTGAACTGGTTTGAATAATTATAACATTTCTCAAAATGAGAAATATCTGAGAAGTGACTGACCGGCTAGTGTTTTTTTTGCCATATAAAGGTCAAATATTAGGTGTTAATTAATTCAAATTTACCCTGTTTTTAGGTCAGGAATCACTTTTACAATAAGCCTGAAGACTTAATCTAAAAAACTCTGCTGCCTCCCTTCGCAGTGTCACTGACTCTAAGTGCCACTGATAAGCTCATAATTCAGCCTTATTTTTATCCTTAGCCATTTTTATGCACTTCCCTCCACTGCTGTAATGTATAAACACTGATTGAGCTCTAACAGTGTTCCCATTTGGAGAACCTTCAGTCTGCTGAACTTAATTGAGTCACAAGTCTGGAACAAGATTAAAATGCTTGAAAAGACTGTTATCAGCACTGAGCCTCTCAGTCTAGAGATGGATCAACTGAACACCACCACAAACGGCCTGTTTAAAAGTACAGTCAGTGTGCAGCTCAATAAATAATAAATATAGAAACTCTACAAAAATAACAAGTCTAGCAAAATGTCCATCAGACCTGTAGTTACTAAATAATCAGCAGAAATACACCCAGCACCAATAATCTCACCTACTGTAATACAACAGTTAGAAATGACACTAAAACTGATTATTGTTCTATTTAAGCATGAATTATGTCCTTTTAAAGTTCCATTTTTAACACCAGTTCTCTCAAATAGGTTTAAATTAGGGCTTCGAGTGTATTAACAGGCAATTTTAGGTCAACCTGTGTTTATTAAACTGGTTTGGAGAAAATGTTGCCAATAATTTGAAAAGTAATACAAGCCTAGCAGAGGCCGCTCCAGCTGGATGAGGGTGTATTTTTAACCCTGATGATTGGACCCAATTGATTGGGCCCTGATTGGAACCAATCAGACACTATGAAAGCAAATGTATATATACATTCCCACCCACCCACACACACACACACCCACACACACACACACACACACAAACAAGCATTTATTTTTCCAACCAGTTTCCCTAAACGTGTTTTAAACCAATATGCAACTATTCTTTAGAACAACAGTTACATTTTTAGTGAAAATGTTTCCTACTTTTGATTTCTTAGTAACCAGGAACACCCCACAGTTAATCCTGATTGGTTCCGAACAGCTGCTGGTGCGGCCCGGCCCGTGTTTTATTTTACTTTATTTTATTTATTAATTTTTTTTTATCATTAGCTCTTAGCGACGCACCGCTGTGAGTAGGAGGACGGATCGCGGAATTCCATGTTTTAATTTTCCTCAGAAGAATTATTAATGATGTACTTGACACAGAGTGGAGTGGCTTCATTTATTCAAAGGGGTCTTTATCGTGGCGCTCAGAACGCGGCAGCGCTAATCACTGCGTGGGCGCGTGGAACACATCCTGCTCGCCCTGAAGAGCAGCAATTAGCAAAGTTGAAATAGATGCCGTCTGTAATACGGCCGCGTTCGGGGCGCAGCGTGCCGTTATTTTTATTATCGTTGTTTCTTTTCGGCTCGTATCAACAGATCATTACTTTCCTCCCTTTGTTTCGGTGCGCGGTGGGAAACGCCGGAGACGGACGAGTTGTGTGCGATCGGAGCATCTGTTTGATGGTTCTTTATGCGGTGTTTGTTTCTCGTGGCAGCTAAAAGGGCACGTGCCTCCTTTATTAGGACTCCAGTAATTTCGGTAGAGTCGAGGGCAGGATGATGTACCGAGCGCAGCAGCAGGCCTCAGAACTCATTTAGCTTCTTAACCTCCAGGAGTCTTGAATAGGTCAGCGCTGAAGTGTGTTTTGTTAAAGTGGCTTTGAGATGAGGGCCTTTCTTTTTTACCCTCCCAATGTCAAACCTGCTCTTTGATCAAAATGTGCATTATCATATTGCTCTCCTCACTGCACAGGCCGGCTCAGGTCTCTGTGGCTCTTTTATCGCGTCTTATTTTATGGAAAACACAGGAAAGTGTCTTTTGGGGAATGCTGGGATTGCTTTAGTTGGCCTGCCTCATGCACTAGGCTGTTGCAGTCCCAAAAAATGATGAATTCATTGTAAGTTGCAGGTCTTTTTACTCTCATTTAAAGAATAACAGAAGCAAAAAGAGGTAAAAACATGCAGTGGAATGCTAACCTGCTGCTAAGTGAGTGGTATGGATCCATGCCAGAAGCACAACAAATTGTCCTCATCTGGCAAAGGAAGTCCTTATATGGAAGTTCCCCCGGTTTGTGTTGATGCTTGGGGAGTCAGACGTTATTCTGAGCTTTGTCTGGTGTTCCTATGTCACACAGAACAAAAGTTATTGTTATTAAAAAAAAAAAAAACTTGTAATAACAATAATACTAATAGTATCAGCGTCACATGCGAATGACCAGGAGCGCTGTCAGGATAGTCTCCATCCACAAGTGGGTGAGGAAAACCTGCGGAGGGAGAGGGGAAGTTTTTGAGGTACTTAATTTTTTCATCCGCTTCTCAAAGAAACAGGAGATTTTAGCCAAGATTAGATCATTAGTTTGTTAAAGTCTGGAACGCTCTTGTCATGCACTTCTAAATGTAGCTGGTAATACAAAACAGCACCTCAAATTGTTGCATGATGTCATCAGATTGCATCAGATGTTACTCAGATCTTCTGTCATCGATGTCATATCAAAACCACATTCTTCCAAAGAAATGTTTTTTGGCTTAGAGTGGAATTCTTTTTTGGTGCATTTTGAAAGAGGGTATTTACACCAGTTTTCTGTCAGAAAGGACCATTTAACCAGGCAAAGAACCGCAGCTAGAGAGTTCTTCTATGGAGAACCCTTTGCTTTACTGAATAAATCCTTTGGAAATTTTTTCCTTTGCAATTTAAGATATCTGAGACAAAACTAAACAGTCATGTCTCTGCATAGTATGTTCAACCCTTCTATCGTGTTTTTTTTTCATTTATTTAGTGCACATTTTATGATAAATTCCCATAACAGTGGATCTCATTTGCTTGGAATAAAATCTTGAGGGCCTCTAAAATTCGAGAGCACTTACTTGCAGGGCTGTGCTAAGACGGTCTTGAGTGAAGGAGTGCATATTTTTGTCTCGGTGTTCTCAGCCTGCCGCCCCTCCTGCCGCCCCTTAATGCCTCGTCCTTTATCTAAACCCTCTGTTTCTCGTATTCGAGCGCCAGGCTTATTTTAAAGTCTCAATGATAATTTATCTCCCATACGTGGTCATTAAAATACAGTCTCGCTCTTATCAAACGATCTAAAAATACTCAATCTTAGAGAGCTGTGGCCCAATTGACCTTTAGAAAAGAAAGCACACGCCACCGGGGATGGCTGTAGAGTCCGGGCGGCATCGCCGCTGAGCCGGGGCCGGCGCTCGTTTACACAGGGCCCCGAGATTTTGAGTCTTCTTACGTTTCATTTAATTATTTCCTGCTCAAAGGTCATTGAACCAAGTGGAAAAACTGAACGGATTTATCCCAGTCCTGCTCCTGTACAAGCAGGAGAGGAGATTACTTATTATTAATAGTATTTACAGTATTAAAATTTGGGTTCTTGGTTGCACAAGGCCACAAAAATCATTCAGAATCAGAAAAAGTTATTGAGGAAATTGCAGAGGCAACAATTGCACAGACACATAGACACAAAGGACTCAAACAGTATGAAATGTACACTATGGTCCATACACAAAATGCATTTTGACCATACTTTTGTCAACGTTTGATATGTAAACAGTCACTGTTGCAATTTACGCGTT
This sequence comes from Hydrocynus forskahlii, assembly GCA_037974365.1. Classification (NCBI taxonomy): domain Eukaryota; kingdom Metazoa; phylum Chordata; class Actinopteri; order Characiformes; family Alestidae; genus Hydrocynus; species Hydrocynus forskahlii. The sequence goes on from JBBPCX010000031.1 coordinate 7,631, forward strand.
TGGTTTGTGTCACATGTTTATTTAAATGTACATATTCTGTCATGAGCTACCTTTATATTTCAATTGGGTTTGGAAATGCAGATCCGCACCTCATTGAGGTATAAAGGTAATTAATTACATAATTAAATAAGCACATTTAAATAAATATCTAATGTGTGAATGCAATAATGACTGTAGGCTCCTATGGGTTATGAAAAATAATGCGCCTATTTTTCACCTAGAGTTGAATAATGGCATCTTTTTGGCCGGGTCCTCTTCGCCTGGGGTACGGCGAGGCTAAATCTATTGGGCGGCTGCTCTCCTAATGATGTACGGCAGGAGGCTGGATAAGAAAGGTTCTTGTAGAAGCGGGCAGATTGCCACAGCTTCTGACCTCCAACTCTCACGACTATATTTCACAGGTAAACAACACTGTTCCTTGAAGAAAGCCTCAAGTACTAGATAATGTGTATTGGGTTACATTAAATGTAAGTAGATGCTCACTTTGCCAATGATTACGTCTCCAAAACTTGACCTTAACTTTAACCTCAACCCAAAGCCTAAATATAGGCTGAATACTGCTGAGGTTCATCACATCTAAAGGATGTGAGCATTCGTAGGTAAACTGTAGATCAGGGGTGGTAAACTCTGGTCTGGTTTCCAGCACAGTTTGATGATCTCCATTCTCTGTTTGAGAACGTATGATGGTCGTCCAAAGGTTGGTAAAGGTAATGGTTAAATATGGAACAAGGACTTTTTGATGGTTTAAATGAGTCTCAGTGAAATGGATTTTCTCCTTTTATTGGATTATCTGAAGAACCTACACCAAAAAGGGTTCCCCCTCACCTGGTAATTTGAGTTTGAGAACTATATTGAGATCTTCATAGTATCAAAAAACAGGTTCTATGGCTTGTAATGATTCCAGAACCCTTTTCATGGTATGTAGAAAGAATCCATTACAAGAAGGGTTTCTTGATTATGGAGAGGAACCATTTACTCAGGATTCATTCACACCTACAAAGAGTCTTTGATGTGTCTTGTTCTAATCCATTGGTTTTACCTTAAGACTTCTGAAGTGAAGATGAAGTAGATTTCCATGCTTAAACTCTTGTAGGTTCCTGAATAGTTCTTGGCTTGTATGTAGATTCAGTGCTGGCACGTTGCAAAGCTTCAATACAGTCAAGACTGTTTTTTTTTTTATTATTATTGTTGACAGATACTGGGGGTGTGGCTGCCAACAAAAATTTGCATCTGCTTAGTTGGCCTTATCATACAACATAATGTGATTCTTTCAACTGTACAAAAGGTTCTCCACACTACAATCGTCTCGTTGATCTCCTATTTCCTTGTGGAACTTTCCTTGTTCTATATTTAACCATTGCCTTCACCAAAGTTGCTTTGAAGAACCTTCGGACCAGACTGCTCTTACGTGAGGCCATGGTGGGTAATTGGAGGTTTAGCACCGAACACAAGGTCACTGGTGCTGGTCTTCAGATTAGTGCAGCTCTCTTTTCTTCTGGAGTGGGCGAGGGTTGGGCGTAGACGTTGATCCCTAATGACATGCTCCATTGCTCCCTCTGTTAATCTGCAATAAAGCTAATTGTTGGCTTCCCCCACTCCAATGCCACCCCAGCAACAGCCTGCGACCGCTCCACAGTTCGGGACCAATAAAACAATAAGAGACGCTCGCACACCGCTGGAAGCAGCTGGTGGGAGCGCAAAGGCGCGAGCGCTCATAACTGGGGCCTTTTTACCGCCTCTGAAAGTGAACTAATATCTTTTAATTTACAAATCACCCACAGCCAGCAATCAGAGTGTTAAGAGAGCTAGGTTTGTTCATTATCTGGTGGCATATGGTAATAGCACATTTGCTTAATCAGCTACTGCTTATTCCAGCTCTCTCGCTTTCATCCTTTCGCTCTGCTATTGGCAGAGTGAGGTTCAGAGCAATTATATATTTTTTTTGTTCCTTCACTGGGATGTGTACTCTTCAGTCTGCGGTCTAATTAAGTCTCAGAGAATACTGAAAGTGTTGGGGGGAAAGAAGAGGAAAAAAGAAATACCACGAATCAAAACCCGCTTGTTTTAATTTAAGGCGACACGTATTTGGTGTCGTCCCTGAATGTAGCAGGAGGCTGCACTGATCATGGCATTATTCTGGCTTCAAATATTTATATGTTGCCTTAGCAAAACGTGGAATTGCTCAAAAAAGTGTCTGAGGGATCACAAGAGCACCAGATGCTCGCCATCCACCTGTTTGGTAACATTGTTGGCTGGTTTCTGTCCCGCAATTGGGTCTCAGCGAATCATAACTGGAATCGCCAGAGCAAAATAGAGCTGTCTAATAATTCTGGTTCAGCAGTCGATCATGGTCCTCTGCAGTTGAACATGCTGGAGACTTCATTCAGATGTTTGTATGATATTTGAGTCACAACAGTGAGGAGAAACTTGTTCAAAAAAAAAGAAAAGAAAGAAAAAGAGGGAGAAACTCAGGTAAATTGAGATGACCAGAACAAAGCGTGTAGCAGCTTTAGCAGGTCAATGGATCTCCCATCACTAGCTGTCTTTTTCCTATCATTGTTTTTTTTCTTACAGAGCCGCGGCCTTTGCGAGCTCTCAATATTTTATGCGGCGAAGGGTCTGCTGGGCATGTAATGAAGGGAAGGTCAAGAGATTGGTCCAGATTCCCTCCTACAAACAGCCGCTCTAAATGTCAGACGGGCCGCGAGAAAAAGGAGGCTGAACTTTCTCCTTAAAGCTCAGCCGGGTTCTGTTTTATTCTCCTTCATCTTCACCCGGTGCGTCCTTCGGCCTGGGCCGGTCAGAATTCACCAAACACCTCCAAGCTGGAGTGACTTCCTGCGTGTTCTATTAAACCTCATCAATCCCCTCCCTCCCGTCAGTCATCTCGCCTATTATTGCTAGAAGAAGAAAAGCGGGTAAACTCAAAGTGCATCTCAGGTTAGTGAGACACTCGATGCGACAGAGATGAGATGGAAAGCTCTGCCCTTGCAGCTTGAGGCCAACAGTTTGTCCAGATGGTGGAGGGCCACTACTGATGACTAGCTAGAACTTGCAAGCTGGAGCTGTGTGTTCCTGGCCTGGTGTCAGTGCCCTCGCTAATATATTCATCCCACTAATCCCTAAGCTGATACAATGGAGTGTGAAGAATCAGACTATGTTCCATTCTGCTGACCGTCTGATGGTCCAAAGACCCGGGCACAATGGTGCCTTTGTTTTGGCCCAGAGTTGCTGTGAGATACTAAAAGATTTAAATCTAACCCCGGTGTGGCTTTTGTCAACACTGAATAACAAGCAGGACTAATTACAACTCAGTTAGCCGGCTCAGGGAGACGCCTGGGAGGCACCCAGGCTTGACCTCTGCCCTCCAAAATGGTGGAGAGAAAACAGGGTGCCTGTGGTGGTTCAGAGATAAGGGAATTGGTTTCTTCTCTCGGTGGATCAATAGTGGAAGAAAGGGCTGCTGCTGGCTGGTGCCTAGCCTAGCCTAGTCTAGCCTAGCCTCCCCTTGTGAGTACCTCGATTAGCCTTGTGTGAGTGTGATAACTGAGAGAACCGGATCGCTACGAGGAGGCAGGTTAACAAATACAGCGCCAATAACCTCTCAATCCTCGCAATTTGCTTGTCAATGTGATCTATAAAGGCTTAGCTTTCCCCCTGGCAGGAAATCTGTCTCAAAAATTAGACCTGGGGTTCATAATCAGTGGTTTGTTTACTCTGGAAGAGTGTGAGTCCTTTCCCCTGCCAGGGTCCATTAAACTCGAATAGGTATGCAAATGATGCTTCTTTTGCCTTTTACTCTTTCATTTTTTTGCCCATTGTAATACCTAATAGAGCATGATTGATTATCTTTATTTCTATATATTTTGCATATCTAAAAGATCTCATTTCCTAGCGAGGAAATTGCTAACTAAATCGATGACAGCAAATAACAAAACAACCAGAAGAAAAAAAAAAAATAAGAGTGTGAATTGCATTGCGTCGGAACATCTGGTGTTCCAGCAACATCTTTGACATGCTAACCGCATAGCCAAGCCAAAGGAGCCTCAGAAGAAATGAGGGGGGAAAAGTGCCTGCACATGTTTTCCATAGAATCTTTCGTTTTGTTGCTGGCATTTCATTCGTTTCATTGATTCGATTTTATCTCTTTCAGGGATTTCAGGCATTTTTGCATGTTTCTTTTTTCCTGGCTCCAAAAATCATCAAAAAAAAAGTGGGGAAGGGGTGAATAATTTGTTTAGTTCTGCTTCTCGTTGCGGCTAATGGGAATGGGCTGGGTCACAAAGGCAAGCATTTGTAAATGAAGCAGATAAACCTTTGGGGTAGACAAGGAACGTTTTGTTTGACACAGGAATTCTGTTGTCCGCTGTTTTGGTTGTCAAGTACTCTGGCAGGCAGGATGTGAGGCAGTTCCACAATGGCTCTTTCAGCTCTGAATCTCGGATGCGGGGAGATGCCGTCCCGCCTCTTTTCACACTGCCCTAATCTCTTTATCAGGCCGCCACAATGGTGGATTCAGGCCCCGCGGCCCTGTGGGCCAAAGCCCGGCTTCAAATGCAAGCGACCCGGCAGCCGAGGCTCCAAAGAGATCCGAGGCTTCACCTCGGAGGAGCCCCAGGAGAAAAGAAAGAAAAACAAAGAGCAAACTTTTTCAAAGGTGTTCTCATCTCATCTGCCCTACTGGGATGCAGGAGAAACAAACAAAAATAACATGTATTTCATATTAAAACCTTCACACTTTTCTTTGTTTTTTTTTTTGCTGTGTGGAAATGCCAGCAGTCTTTCATGTTATTTAAGCACCTTGTGAGGGGAAGAATATAATCTCCTCACAACCACATATTAAAGCCAAGAATGTTTTTTCCCTTCTTCCTATAAAGTTGGTTGTGTCACCACGGTGGCGGTAAGAACGGGAGGTGTTTTACCCCGCTGTCTAGTGGCCCACTTTGTTCGGTGCAAGCTGTCAGAGCAGGTTTGCATCACCAAGCCCATTCACACCCCGGAGTCCCTGACGATGCCGCCCGGCCGACATTTTGATCCCTCTTCCAAGATTGCTGGTCCTCGGAGAGCTGGCTTTTCCATTTCCTCCGAGGACGTTCATTTTTGTCTTTTTGCATTTGGAAAATGCATTAACTTAAAGGCATTGCTTAGGACATTCCTGCCCCTCTGCCACGTCCGTTTATTTCAGAACAGAGTGGGAAACAAGATGCAAATCAAGATGCAAAGTGCGTATTATTTTGATACTTTGTTACTGATGATTTGAAAAGTTACAGTTTTACCATATTATGGCATGTTAGCTGGTTCTATATACAGTACCATGCGAATGTCATTTCTTCATATTTTTCCTCCAGAAATCCAGACTTTCTTGTATTTTAATGTGGTCTTGAGGAACAGTTCTCCAGGCTTCCTGAAGGACCTTCAAAGACTCTCATTTCCAGTCCAGTCCCTGAACCTGACCAGTTTCAGAGGATTGTTTACTGTTCATTAAGCCACACAGTGACCTACAGCCTGTTTCAGTAAAGCGCAGTTTCCTGTATCTTCTCAATATGTCAGAGACAAGACAGTCTGACAGCCATTAAATGTATTTTTGCACCAACAAGGTGATTCAAAGCAAATTTATGAAGAAATGAGGGGTGGCTCAAGACTTCTGAACAGTACTATAAGAGCTAATAACATTAAGCCACAGGTCTCACATCTCCTAGAAATATATCATTGCTGTGATGTGAAAGCTTCAACTCTGTTTTTTTGCCGCTTGCATTGCATGAACATTTCATTTCCAAGGCAAAAGGGTTTCTCACAGCAACAGTGGTTTTATACTTTCTCTGTTTTAATACACTGCCTGTCATAAAGAGTGTGTGGTCCAATTAAGCTGTAAAATTATAACCTAGTATCGGGATGACCATCTCCTGCTGACCCTTGTCCTGTACGGATGGGATCATTGTGGGTGGCCCTTGGGAAGATTTTCATGGAAATAAAGAAACAGGTCTTTCTAATTAGCCTGGCAACGGTTACAGCAGTGGGGTTGTAATGGCCTTTACTGTGGGGGCGGGGCTTCTGCGGTCAGGTCCATAAGGACACAAAGGATTTTGAGGGTCAGCGGGATGTTCAGAAAGTGTCGTAAACTGAAGTGTAATGGAGAAGTGAAGTCATGCTGGGAGACCTGGCCAGTGTAGTGAAGAAATGAACCCTAAACTGGAGGCCACCTGCCTGCAGGACCCCCCCCCCCACCCACCCACCCACAGATAAAGCAAATGGGTCTTGTTTCCTTTAACTGTCATGCAAAACGGCTTCTTAGAGGCCGGTTCCCATCCGTGCAACCCCCTTTTTTTGGACAATCCTTCCATTCACCTGCATTCACTGTGCACAAACTCTTTTTTCCTGAAGCACACTTGCGTGATTACTGACCTGACAGCTGTCTGGGCTTGAATGGCTCTCCTAAGAAATGCTAGGACCCCCATTTATGGGATTTGTAGGGGGGGGGGGCACATAAACACACAGATTAATGGTAGCAGTTTATCTGGACAGCCCACAGTTTATGTTTAATATGACAGATATCTTAATAGGAGTGGCTGTAGTGATGGTATCTGTGTATAAAACCTCATAAATCAATAAAGTTACTTTACAGGAAAATTTAAACATATTCTTAAGTTTCAATGGACATTAATGAACCAAAAATGTATTCTAAATCATTTTGGGCAGTGTAAATGGGACCTGACGTTGTTAAATTATGCAAAAAAAAAAGAAAGTTGCAAAAGCAGCAAAACCCAGTTATAGTGCTGTGAAAAAAATATTAACCCCCCCACCCCCCCATGATTTCTGCTATATTTGTAAGTTTGTCACACTTTTGTGTCGTATTTTGTATTTTAAATGATCATTTTATTTATTGAAGGAGAAAAAGTCTGGTAACACTGTTAATCCCAACATGTGAGAAAAGAAAAGAAAAGAAAAAAAGGAAATAGAAGCATAATAGCAGTTTAGGACACTTTTAGCTACTGCAAATTGAGACGTCAATAGAAACAGAAACAAACTTTTCCTAATCCTCTCACAGAGCAGCGTTTCTGGCCTAGCCAGCTAACTTTAGGTTTAAAATTCTTAGTTAAGCTAAGTTAATTGTTTCATTATGCACTTAAAAAAAACATGAGACATTTTTAAATGGCTTTAATTCTATTTATTGTGTCAACAGACTCAGTTACATGTAAATAAATTAAAAGCAAAAATATTAAGGACTTTATAGATACATTTTTACCTTAGAAACGACATCAAAGACTTTTATTTCAACAAAAAATAATTTTCGATTGTGTTTCTGTCTTTAAAATACAGTCGTGGAAATGTTTGGGCGTCCTGCTTCGGTTGATTTTCTAAGTACATTTTACTTCCCTAATTACTATTACTATTTTTACTTTTACTGTACTATTATTTTGTTTTATGTGTGTGTGTGTGTGTGTGTGTGTGTGTGTGTGTGTGTATAATAAGTGTACACATGCAATTAAAACCCGAGGAGGAGAATTTCCACAGCAACTGTTGCCATACAGGATTCATCCTATGGAACATTTCACATTGCTGGAACAGTGTTATATGCAAAAATGGGAAATATGCTAATATATTAGGACATCAAAGGCTACTATCAACACACTGCCACTGGTAACCCACTTTTTCAGTTTAGCTCGTTCCATAATTAGGCATTTGTAAAGACGTTAAAGGGAGCCGTGCTACTAATAAATAAATAAACTGCATAGTAATGTTTTATTGGACACTGTCCCTGCCCTCATTACTTATGCAGTCTCGACTCAGAGGTGCTGACATGCAGATTCGGAGCGGCGTGTCGGTCTCAGGGTCGGGTTCAGAGTGTCCTCTGTCTCCGGGACGTCCCAGAAAGGGAAGAGGCGGTGCAGAGGCAGTGCGGAGGCAGACGTGGGGAGATTTGCGAGAGTCCTTTCGGGCGTTTGTCCACTCTTGTCCTCTGCGTGGACCTCAGCCGGCCGTCACTGAGGCAGCAGATGGACGTTCAGCCCCGTGTTCAAGAAAGATAAACAGGCAGAATGCTGACTCACACTTTTCCTGCTGAAGCCTTCAAAAACAGCCCCAAGCCAAATCCCGGACGCTCCCGATCTCTTCTTGATTGTGCGCCACGTTTTCCATTACTGACCCAAACCCTGACATTCTTTGCACATTTTACTTATTATATTTTTCCCCCTGAGCTTCACCGATAACATTTATGTATTTTCTTAACTAAAACCTGCTATGATTCAGTTTTTACCACTCCTCTCCTTATCCCTCAGAATTAAACAGGATGTTTCTGTTACTGTGCCTTTAAGGCTGGCGGCGCTGTTCTGATTGGCTGGGGCTCGTTCAGAAAGCAGAACTGAAACACTCCTTATAACTTCAGCGGGAGTGGGCGGGGCCAAAGTGCCATAGGCTGAATGTGAAAATGACATCACAGAAAAGATTAATTTAAACTGTTTTTGCAGCCATGTGATGTATCAAAAGGCCAATATAATTTTTACTACAACAAAAAGTATTGTAAAAAGTACAGTTTCATGAGCAGTTACTTATGGCTGTACATAATGGACTATTTATATTTTGAATAAATTTATTTTGTATAATTTAATATGAATAAAATTATTAATGTACTATGAATTATGATACATATCGTTATTTATATAGTTATCAATTATAATAAGTGTCGCTTCCATATAAGGACTGTACAGACTGGGACATGAATGATACTCACATTACATCACACTTACATCAAAGTCCTCTATTTCAGAGGAAATTTCAAGGGTATGGGCTCTTTAATTTTAATTTTACCTGCAGTAGCTGCTCGAACAGGCATGCAGGATGGCCGGAAAAGCGTATGTGGGTCCAGTAGTGGGGGGGTTTTGGTCCTGCTGTGTGTGGAATGGGGAGCTGGACGGGGAATTTCAAACCAAAGGTGGTTTGAAATGGGACGTGTGTGCTCTCGTTTATCACCCGCCTTCCATCTGCAAGGAGAGCAGAATCCGCAGCCCAGAGACGGGCAGGAAACGAGAAAAGCAACATGAAAAACAGGAGAGAAAAAAAGAAGAGAAAGAAAATGAATGTCTTCTCAGGCCTGTGTGGCGAATAACAGCAATCCTGCCTTTTCTGAGATTGCCTGGAATATATTTGGGACGGAATAAAGCGAAGGACACACCTGCTCTCGTCTCACACAGACCGTCCAGGTTCTGCTCCACAGTTTCTCCTACTCCTTTCCTGTCCAAAAGTTTATGGACAACTACGTTTTAACTATTTTTTAAACAAATGAACACATTATCTTTATTTGTTATCCATTAATTGTCAAGCTGGGCCACTCACCTTGCGTTTTTTTCTGATTTCAAATCACCTATTAAGTCTACAGTAGTGACTCTGGCCACTCAAGCTGAAGATATAAGGTCACTTTCTGAATGAAGCAGATTTATTTACATTATGGTGCAAAAGTCCCTTGCCCTTTATTTTTTTCTGTCTTGCTTTGAATCAACTTGTCGGTTGATTTAACCAACAAGGGGAAGTGAGGAAAATGAGCCCCTGAATTGTAAAGCAAACAAAATAAATTACAGATTATGGATGTAGATTAAATGAAAGAAATGTGAACAAATGTTTTACTGACAGGCTGCAAAGTGTGTAAAGACACAAGTTTCCTAGATA
>JBBPCX010000032.1:0-17074 GCA_037974365.1 Hydrocynus forskahlii
ACGGAGCAGACACACTAGGTAGGGGACAAGGGAACCAACCCAGACTGGACAGAAATAAAGGGACGGACAGGAAATAATGGGAAAACAGGAGGGAAAACCTAATACTCAGGAGACAGGGATCGGGATAGATGTGACGGGGACGAGGTGGCCGTCACAGTTACCTTAGGTATCCATGGTTTTCCCATCACCTATTTTCCCCACTATGATTATTTATTGCTGTAATTAACTGATTAAAATTAATTGATTAATTCTGAATGAATAATCAACATTACAGACTTTCAATGTCTCTTTTATTTAATAACTGTTTTTGCACTGTTCATGTGCAAAAATGGTCACAACAATCAAAAATATGACCTAATATGCCAAGTGGAAAAAAGTTAAAAATGCTTCAGCAAGAACAATGATAGAACTAAGTCCATCTAACTCCAATAGCATTTAGCTTCTAAATGCTTTGCGTTGAGGTGATAGTTTAGACTTGACGCACTCTGAAGGTACGAAAATTCCTTATTGCATAAATCGCACAGAATGATACTTCTGTCAACCCTTTCCTCAGTTCGTTTTTAAGCATAAACTTTCCATTTACTGGGCCAAGCAGCATGTTCTCATCTCTTCCTTTATTTTACAGTGCACCTGTGGCCAGAACCAGACTGGGTTAAAGTCACCACAGAATGCGATAAATCATCTTTTTTTTTAATACGTTATTTTTTTCTGTGATTAACTGATCAAAATTAACACGTTAATTTGACACTCCTAAAAAATTAAAATAAAAACTAACAGGTTGGGTCTCTCCCAAAACATTCAGATATACATTTTAAGAATATTTATAGAAGACTTTACTGAAAATTTTAGGCATTAAATTAAGCATTGCAGTTCAAGGGGAAAGTAGCAAGTGAAGTAAAAGCATTCAGATAATTCAAGCTATAATAAATGTTATACAGCTATCTCACTTCTTTTTAATGGTATTAAAAATAGTTCTACAGCCAGCTCAGGGTAATGTCGTCACTCTATCCTAAACACACAGGGCTCTTGGAAGTTTGCTTTTATCCAGCAATAATGCTAGACCATTAATTTAGCCTGTGGTCTAGTACAGATTCTCCAGCAAATCTTGAAAAATCATCACAAGATCCTGGAATGTAGGCCGCTCATCTGCTTTCTGTAAAGAGAGAAGAGCCTTTTATTACTTAACATCTTCACTTTCACAGGGCACAGAAATCTTATAACAGGCTCTGCCCATCAGTTCAGAACACCAGCACAATGTATACCTCATGCCAACAGCTAGTCATTATGGAGTAGGTTCTGTCATTGGCCATCTGAGGACGATACAGCCTATATCCAGAAGCAACCTTGTCCACTATCTCTGTGTTGTTCAAACGTTCATATGGCATCCTACCCAGGGTGAAGACTTCCCACATTAAAACACCTGCCAAAAATGTCTTATTGTAAAATAATTCCACACAATTAGTGATAAATTAGCAACTTTCAGCAATAGCAACGGTATTCTGTAGGTTTGACAGATACTAACCAAATGCCCATATATCTGACTTGCTGCTGAACTTGCAGTAAAGCAGTACTTCAGGAGGTGACCAGCGTACAGGGAACTTTGACCCAGCTGAGCTTGTATACTCATCATCAAGGACATACCTGTAATAAGATAAATATTACTCTTATCAGGGCACTGGATAAAAGACAATTACCAAAATAAAAGTAATGATTTTTGTTAGGGCCATTTTTATGGCAAATGTGTAAGTAAACTTTTACCTTGACAAGCCAAAATCAGTCACTTTAACAGTCCCATTTGAATCTACTAAGCAATTCCTGGCTGCCTGTAAAAAACATTCTCATTATAAAAAACGTCCCATCATACAAATTCACAATTAACTGCCAAATTGTTTATTTTTGTGGTAGAACGCACAAGGTCTCTGTGGATGTACTGTTGGGATTCTAAGTAGGCCATTCCTTCGCTGACATCTTTACACATCTCAAGGAGCTGAACAGCAGTGGGATGTGGCAAGTTTTCTCGTAGGTAGGCCAGTAGACATCCATTGGAAAGAAATTCGGTGACTATGTAAATAGGTCTTTGTTTTGTGCAAACACCATAAAGCTGAACTAGGTTTTCATGTCGCAGTTTCCTAATTTTATAGAGAACAAAGGTAATCAAAAATGTGTTCATACATAATCTATATTTACTTTGACCCATATCATGAATTCATTACATTCACTTACATCATGACTTTAGCCTCTTCAATGAAATCATCCTCTGACATAGAACCCTCTTTGATCATTTTGATGGCTACATCATGCCGACCTTGCCACTTTCCATACTTGACCACCCCAAATTGTCCATTACCCAGCTCTCTGATAAAAGTGAGCTGGCGAGGATCAATCTCCCAGACACCTAAAGTAGAAAAGGTTTTCACTGTCAATAAGCTGAATGCTGATGTACAATATATGACACCTGATTTGTGAAACTGATTAAAGCCAATGATGCTCATCAAAAAAATATGAACTCACCATAGCCCAAACCAGCAGTGGATGGGGCATTCTGAGCTCGATTTGACACAACATATTTTAGTCGGCTCACCAATCCTGGGGATATAACAAGAGTAAATCACTTAATTGTTGATAAAATAATTATCTAGAACGCTGCTTTGTATGCAAAAAAGCAGAGGTTTTACCTGCAGCATTGTGCTGATGGTATTTGATAAGGTCTGGAATATTGCTGAAATAGTGCTTCTCTGCCAAGTAGAACTGGCCTTGCTGGGTGGTTAATATGTTGTAGTGTCGACAGCCAACATTCTCTCTGAAAAGAGGTCAGAAATTTCTACTGAGGTCAGGCTCTTGTGCTTAAAATTGATTAGATTTCTAAAATACTGCATTTTTTTAATAGTCATCAAACAGTATTTCCCCTTGACAACATTGTGTTGAATCTGTCTTCCTGTACTTTCATTTGTTTCTTCTTTCTATTAATGTACTGAATTTGTGCATATCAAACTCACCCGCCGACCTTGGTGAAAACAGAGACAGTGTATTTTCCAGTGTATCTTCCAGAATCTCGCACTAGAAAACCTCCATCTTTATTCTGAATTTAAAAGAATAAGCTTTAATTATGTCACAGTAAAACTGAAGTGAGATTGAAATGTGTCAGGTTCTCAACCAAGTCACATTTGTTATGATTGGTATAGCCCTGTACGCACCTCGGTCTTAAGTAAATGCTCTGCTTGACTGCGGTTCAAGTTCTTGCAATACCATCTACAGTAAGAGAAAATGAGAGCATATTAACCTCCTGTAATAGCACTGGATAATTTATAAAAATTGACACTTCTATAAAGAAATAAAGTCAAAGTGAGCAGAAATGGGCAAGCCTGGTCTCTTGGCTCAGGACTGTATCCACCCCTTGCGGGAAAGTACTGCTTTCATTTTTTGTATCATAGCCTAATGGGTCGCCAGCAGTGCAGCTCAGATAGTCAGAACTGACAAACCAGTGTCGAGACCAGGCAGCAGACAGACTGGCTTAACTAACCGTCTGCTAGACTGCCTTGAGGCGTCACCTAGGTCACACTCAATCAACACTGTGTCTGTCCCTCGAACTAAGCAGAAGTTTTTTTTTTTAAATGTCAAAAATTGTGTTCTAGTAATTGATTAAACCTTTCTCAAACAACCAACTAATTTAGCACCTTAGATCTATAGCTGAGAGCTGGGACTGCTTAAAATCAGACAGGCGCATAAGAACATCCACCACAGATCTTAGTTTTATTGAAAACCTCCCAGATTTATCATCCCATTTAGTATTGCATCTGGTCCAGCAGCCTTAGATAACCTAACTGAATGCTTAGAGAACTTACATTGATCCATATTAGATTACGTTGCAGAAAAAGCTCATCTACTTTAAAACAATATTAACCAAGCTGAAATCTTTCCATTCTGCCTGGAAGGAGGGCCTTAGAAACTACAGCAGAGCACTTACCGCGGCATGCTCTATCATCATCTCCCATTTGAATTGACCAAAATTAATCCCAGGATTCTGCTCAGTACAATTTCTAAACTAACTAAGAACCAGGGAGGTACAGAATCACAGGTACCTGCAAACTATAGTAGTGATGATTTTATGGACTTTTTGATACAGCCACCACAGATACTGTTCAAAATTTCTCTTAGTCCAATTGAACAAGCAGAACTCACTACAATTATCCTCTCTTCTACCTAGACACTTGATTTCTATTCCTACAAGAAGTCTTACCAGTAAGGCCTCATCCACATGAACGTTTGAATCTTGAATAAATTAATGTGCTCATTTTTGTTGTGTTTTGTAGCTGCACTTGATTGACTTCACTGAGGCGATACATTGGCGTTTTTTTGACACTGCCTGCAGCCTAATTTTAATTTTGTGTATTTGCCTGTGGGTTGTTCTGCATTGAAAATCTTTGTTAAAACTAAGCATCGACATTCTTGTTTAATTAAAAATCCTCCTGATTCGGCATCGTAGACAGGAAAGGGACAAACATCGCTGCTGATGCTAGGTTCACCCTCTTACTGCACGTCAGGTCACAGGGACTTTTTTGTGCCCTTTTGAAGATATGCGAAGATATAAACATTCATATATCTATATTTTTCGTAATATTATTAAAAACAATATTATTATTTATAATATATTACAATAAAAATAAACAGATTTATATGTTTATTGTAGTAATTATGTATAATAATAAACACTCGCCCTACCCAGAGTGAGTCCCTGTTACGTGCCCGTAGGCTTCAGGTACCCATGACCCTAGCAAGGATTAAGCGGTTACAGAGAATGAATGAATAATAAACACTCTAATAGAATCATGGGACATGCAGCGTTTATTTGACGCCATCTGAAGGCGCAGCCGACTGAACGCAGGAGATGAACGCCCATGTGGATGCTTTGATTTGCTCCAGCGAGCAGAGAAATGGTCGGCGTTCAGTCCGCACTCACCTGACGCCACGAATGTCAGACGTCCATGTGAATGAGGCCTAATAAGCAGACCTCTTTTAGTATTCGTTATCTACCAAAAGCCTTTAAACTAGCAGTTAGGCGTCATCCACACGGACGTTTGAATCTTGGATGAATGAATGCACTCTGAACGCCATAGGCATTTTTGTTGTGTTTTGTATCTGCGCTTGATTGATTTCAGTGAGGCGTTACACTAGCGTTTGTCTGATGCTGTTTAACGCCAGCCTGCAGCACGATGTATTGTTTCGTGTATTCACCTGTGGGGGCAGAAATTATTCTCTCCAGATTGTTTACATGTTGGACATCTTGATTTGTAGTTCTGCATTGAAAACATTGTAGGTCTACATTGATCTCATTATCTAGACATATAAAATGGCAAATCTGTGCTCTTTGTCTTGTGATAGGCTAAACTTTAAGCATGGCCAACAGATCCTTTGCCTAATCAACTAAACAAATAAATAATCAAATCAGACTTGCAATAAATAACTAAATAACATTTCAGAAACTACAGCAAAATCACAAAACCTTTGATGACCCCCATTTTGAGCATTTGATTTATTTATTCTTTTTTTAATATTTTCGGCTGGTAAAACTATTTTGAACTGTAGATGGTTTATAATCAATCACCTTGTTTTTAACATTTAACTGAATATCTAATAAATATAAGTGAGCTTTAAGTAGTAAACCTAAAACAAACTGAAGCATTACTGAAAACTGATCTTCCGTTTAACATTTCAAGTCAAGTGAAGTAGGTTTTATTCTCATTTCAACCATATTCACACAGTACACAGTGAAACGAACATCGTGCCTCCAGGAACATGGTGCAACACAAGAACATAGACCACAAGTGCAGAAAGGACAAATTAAAGTGCAAGAAGAAACACAAGAGCAATAATACCACTGGACAATACAATTAGTACTATCGAAAATAGCTACAGTACAAGTCTGGATTAATACAGTATTTTGACAGATACTGCATTCTAGCAGCAGAGAGTTGTGTGTAAAATGCAGACCACAGTGTCACATCCCCAGTCAGTGGTCACTAGAGGGACTTTTGTGTTGACTGGGGGTGTGGTCTCATCTCTAAGCTGGCCAGGGCTGAGGTAATGATTATTAACATGTGTTTTATGTTTAGTTTGAGTTTAAAAGCCTGCTTTGTGTTGCCTTAGTTGTCCGTTCACCCTCACCTTAGCCTTGACTTCGTGTTCGTGTGGGTTTCTTCGTTTATGTTTGTAATTCGGCCATCTTGCCATTTCCTTTATCATTATTATTAATAAAGAAAGCAAAAGAAAGCATGAAAGTCTGCATGTGTGCCTCCTGCCTGGACGAACCAACTTAAAAAGTGGCACAGCAGACTTTGCCATGGGTCTGTGGGAACCTGTTGCCAACCATGTGAGTGGGACATGCTGGCCCTGTCATGTGGGCAAACTGACCAGAGCGAGTCGGTACACCCCACAGGAGCTGCTGGGGTATATTAGCTCAGAGGACAAAGGGGAGTTTTACAGCTGGAGTGGCCGACCGGAGGACAAACCAACGATTTTGTCCCTCTTTGACCTCTTTGTCCCTGAGGCTCCTGTCCCTCAAGCCGTGGTTCTGGCCCCGCACCTGTCCCTGAAGCCCGATGCACTCCAGAGGCTCCAGCGGCCCATGGCTTTCCTGAGGCCCCGGTTCCCACCGTGGATCAGGTCTTCCGATCGGCTGCCCACAGCGTCCCTGCCATCCTCCTGGCTCCACCCCCGAGCCAAGCCGCTGCGCCGCTGAGCCAAGCCGCCACGCTGCTGAGCCAAGCCGCTGTGCTCCAGGGCCAAGAAGCTCCGGCTGCCAAAAAGGTTTGTGTAGCTCCAGTCCCGGCACCAAGACGGCTCCGGCCTACCACACTGGTCCCATGGCAGCTTCAGCCTCCCGTATCGGCTCCCAGACGGCTTTGATTTCCCATGCCGGCTCCACGGCAGCTTCTACCTCCAGTCCCGGCGCCATGACGGCTCTGGCTTCCCATACTGGCCCCACAGCAGCCTCTGCCTCCTGTGGCACCTGCTCCAATTCCTGAGGCCCCGGCTCCCGCCGTGGCACCTGCTCTAATTTCTGAGGCCCCGGCTAGCCCCATGGCTCCTGCTCCTGGGTAATTAAAGTCTGAGTTGCTCAGGGGAGGGTGGTGTGTACATGTTGGGGTACTAGGGCATTAACACAAAAGTCGCCTAGTCAACTAGTCAACTTCAGAGGCTCAAGTCGACGTACCCTGAGAGAAGTCAACTAGTCGTGTGTTTTTTTCCTCTCTCTGTGCACGCGCTTGTGTACACAATGCAGTTTCTGCCTCTGACTGGCTGAGGCTCACACGCTTTCCAATTATAATGGTCCCTTCATAAAAAGGGTGGTACCGTTGGTGTGAGTGGAAAAAAAAACACAAAACCACAACAAGATGAGAGACATGGCAGCAGAGGAGATGTGTGGAGATCCTTCACTCTAGACACACAAACAGAGACCTGCACAACCTGCAAGTCGGTGTTAAAATACAGTAACAGCACGGCATCTGAAACGGCATCCGCTAGCTAACATGGCTAACAAGTCGTCCAGTCCAGAGGATGCTGAGTGGCGCCACGGCTTAAACTGTTCCCACTTTCTGTTGTACACTTACATTTACCAGAACATTCAAGGTATGCTATGGGCCTGTATGCTATGGAACCTTTTACCAGATGAGACAAGGGAGAAGAGAGTATGTGGGGGTGAGTGCGGTCATGTGATATAAATGTCCACATCAGATGGAAGAGAGACACCGATGATCTTTTCAGCTGACCTCACAATCCTCTGTAGAGTCTTGCATTACAATTCCCATACCAGGCTGTGATGCAGCTACAGAGCATGCTCTCTATAGTCCCTCTGTAGAACATGGTGAGGATTGGGGGTGAAAGGTGTGCTCTCTTCAGTCTCTGCAGGACGTTGAGACACTGCTGTGCTGAACTTTTCTGGTGATGGAGCTGGTGTTGAATCTCCACCGAGGAGCCACCAGTGCTCAGTGTGGAGTTATCATGGGTTGGTTCTGGCGACAGTATGTCAATCATCACACTTCCTCTTTATATGCTGCCTCATCATTCTTGCTGATCAAACCCACCACAGTTGTGTCATCGAAAAACTTGATGTTGTTCAAGTTTTCAATGCCACAGTCGTGGGACAGTAGCATGAAAAGCAGAGGGATAAGCACACAGCCCTGGGGGGCCCTGTGCTAAGCACGGTGGTGCTGGAGATGCTGATCTAAATCAGGGGTGCCCACCCTTTTTTCCTGATTGGCTGAAAGCCAAAAAGAGCTGCGATGTGAGAAGGGGAGTTACACCCCGGAAGGGCTATATATGTGAACTGGAATGTCTGCTGACCAGAGATGTCTGACACCCTCCTGGACCTGAGACTGCTTTTTAATAAAGTAGCAAAGCTGCATTTCTCCGACTGCATTTGATATTTGAATTAATGTTTTAGATTTAGGTATCTGTTCTAGTTTTAGCCACTACATAAGACGGCACATTTCCTCGTGTTTGGGTACTTTTCCTCAAGGAGTAACTTACAGAACTGTCCATGAGCCCTGGACATCAGCTCAATGTCAGCCTGTAGTGTGAAAATCTCCTCCTCCACTCCAGACGAGTTCAGATGAAACAGCGTTGCAATTTTTGATGTTAGTAAATCAACCTCAACATCTTCCCGAAATGGGTAGTACATAAATGTAGCAACTGGCTCGAGTAAAGCGTCTGTCAAACTCTGACAGACAATTGTCAGTCTGCTGAGTGTAGCGGTCACTGTCGAGTTGCACACAAGCCTTTTGCTGCGTCTCCGGCTCTGACATGAGATTTTAAAAGTTTCCCAAATCATGGCGCTGCAGCTTTGAAGACGTTGCATCTTTCGTTTGAAAGCATTAACTGAGCTGATCATTTTGACCATGTTTTGTCTTTTCCTTGTAGCTCTACATTAAGCTCATTCTACATGTTGGTCAGACCGGTTAAAAATGCCAAGTCTAGCAGCCACTGATTGTCATTTATTCGGTTGTATTCTACATGTTTAGCGTCTCCTTTTTCTCCAGACATAGCTCTCGAAATCTCTGCAGGAATTTCCCCCTACTGAGCCATCTCACATCAGTGTGTAGTAACAATTCAGAATGGTCGCAGTCAGCTTTCTCCAGAAGCACATGGAACAGACATCTTTGAAGAGATCTGGCTCGAATAGAACAGGTGATCTTCGTTGTCACATCTATTATCTCCTTCATGTTAAGTATTTTTGCGCATAATGCTTGTTGGCGTATTATACAGTGGTAATTAAGGAAGTTGGGTAAGGCCTCATCCTCCCTGCACCTGGCAATAAATCCATTCAAAGAGCAAACCATTGCGGGAGAACCATCCGTGGTGATTGACACCAGTTTGCACACTGGTAGCTGGGTTTGCTCTATAAAGTTTTTGAAACACTGAAAAATGTCTTCTCCTAGCGTGTGTTCCTTCATGGGTTTTACTGTTAACAGCTTCTCTTTTGCAGTCATATCTGTAAACACCAGCCGAATAAAAATGCACAATATGCTCTATCGCTTAAGTCTGTAGACCAGTTGCAGCGAGAAACACTCATAGTCCGCAATGTCCTTCCAAAGGTGCTGCGTCAAATCTTCGGCCATTATTTCACAATGCAGCGTATCTGTGCTTCTTGATAACTGCAAAGCTTTGACTGCAGATAATATTTCTGGTTTGTTTTTGAAGTCCCGAAACAACGGTTCAGCTGCCTCAACAAATGCCTCTTTATCATCTTTCCACCTTGGAAGGATTTCTTGTTCTCAATGATTGCATGATTTACCCTCAACAATGCTTCGGTGCCTGCCTCACAGGATAGCTCTGAGAAAAATGACTGCTGTCCAGACAACTGTGATTTCAGTTCCCTCACTTCTCCCTTTCTTAGCTCACTTTTTGTTGGGTGGTCAGTGTCATATTTTTTATAAACAGTCCGAAAGTGTCGCTCCACATTTCCTTTTTTTTCGGTATAGTGATAGTAGATTGGCATATCAGACAAACACACATTGAATATGACATTGTGAAAAAAAATCTTCCTCCCGTTCCGAATGGAAGTGCCACGTTTTTGGTTTCTTACTTGGTCCAGCTCCCCCACTCATTTTAGACCTTTTCCTTAGTAGAAATAAACTGGAAGCTGCTAACTAGGTGATTTTTTCACCAGAGTTTTGCAGTGGTTTGCGCGTTTGACCTAGCATGTGCAGTGACTCTTGGACTTGTGTTAAAAAAGATGAGATCTCAGACTGGCTGTACTGTATGTCAATCAAGTGCCAAATGCCACAATGGGAATGGATGATAGGCTAACAGCTATTTTTTAATGACATGGAATCTACCCACACTACCTGTACTGTAGTGTATCCTAGAGTCTCATGGTTCATTTCTGTCCAGGTGGGTAAGGGCCGGTGGTGGCATCATCTGTAGAGCAATTGGGACAGTATGCAAACAAGTGGTCCAGTGAGGAGGGCAGCTGTGATTTTATGTGCCTCATGACGAGCCTCTCGAAGCACTTCCTGATGATGGGTGTAAGTCTGACGGGACAATAGTCATTGAGGCAGGACATTGATGACTTCTTTGGCATGGGTGGCTTTGAAGCATGTTGGTAAAACAGTGGTGCTCAGAGAGATATTGAAGATGAATGTGAAAACATCTGCCAGCTGGTCTGCACATCCTCTGAGCACACAACCAGGAATGCTGTCTGGTCCAGAAGCTTTCTGTGGGTAGACACTGAGCAGAGTTTTCCTCACATCAGCCATGGTCAGACAGAGCACCTGGTTACTGGAGAGCGGGATTGGTTTTCCTCACTACCATGTCGTTTTGGGCTTCAAACCATGCATAGAAGCAATTCAGTGCATCTGGAAGGGAGACCTCACCATTACAGGCAGGTGGAGAAGTTCTATAAATGGTGATGGCCAGGATGCCCTGCCACATGCGACGTACATCCCAAGTGTCATTAACGTGGCTGTAGATTTTCTGGGCATGTACGCGCTTTGCTGCTCTGATGGCCCTGGACAGGTTGGCCCTTGCTGTTCTCAGGGTAGCCTTATTACCTGATCTGAAGGCAGTGCCATGGGTTCTCAGCAGCCAAGGCACCTCTGCAATCAACCACATTGATGCACTTACTGATTGAGCCAGTGACTGATGTCATGTGCTCCTCCAGGTTAGTAGAACTGCCACAGGTTGCAGCCTCCCTAAACACGTCCCCGTCAGCATGCTCAAAAAGTCCTGAAGAGGCCTGTTTCTCATAGCAAGCCGAGGTCATGGAGCTTCAGCAGCAGTCTGTCCTTGAGGTAAGTAATTTTTGTGAAGCAGAGTCTGGCGGTCATAGATATGTTTACCAGCTGTTCGGATTCAGGTGTTAATTGAAGGTTTGGTGTGGAGTGGAGTGAGAAACACACTTGTGCATCAAAGTTTTGGACCCAGACAGGCCTCTGCAAACTGCGCACCACCATCTTGGTCTAAAACATTTGAGCAACTGTAATCTACAAGGTACTATTAAAACAAAGAGTGACCCTACAGCTCCTTACCAAAATAAACGTTAGCGACATGTAGTAGGTTTCTGCAAAGCGCCACATATTTGAAACCACCTCAAGTTTGCTAAACATCACTGGAATTTAAACTAGAATCAACAAGTTTAAATGTGTTAATGCAGCTTTCTCTCAAAAAAAATCTCACGGTTGGGGTTAATATAAAAATGTAATCCACACTATCCATGATGAAGATTTTAATGTTGAAATACTAATTAATATGGTATGTTTTCACCCCCATTGTAGTCCAAGCAGCATTTACTTAGTGTTAGAAGCTACAAGGGGCACCTATCTTTGGTCACCATATGGTGAACAAAATGTGCCTGCTGACTGCTTTTGGGAATGGCCTATATTTTTACTATATGTTGAAAAATGTGTACCCTCTAGTCCTTGAACTGGTCTGAGGATGCCTTTTCCAGGAAGCTCCCAAACTTAAAGTCGAAAACATCTACTTTTGTGACACCTCTTAAGTTGGGAAAACCTGTCCAGCAAAAAGTTACAGGAAATCCTTGCCACAGACTAGTGACTACTGGCACCCATACAATTGTAGGAAGCAGGAAACTGTGAACCCTGTGGGGGCTCCTGCACAAGCCATAAAACGTCCATGTGATAGGTCCATGCACAAGGCGTGAAACAAAGCAAATAAGGACATAATTTGAACTCTGTCTACTGGAAATATTCGGGAAGGTGGAGACATTAGAAAAAGGGTGGAGACTTGAGTATTCAACGATTTTTTTTCTATTTGGCAGAACACCAATAAGGAGGTGTAATCTGAGAAAGGGGGATTGTATCCTAAAGGTCTATATAATTTGATTGTAAGTTCGGTTGGAGAAGATCCTCCACCAGACCTCAAGGCTGTTTCATTCTTTAATAAAACACCAAGCTGCATTTCCTAAACTGCATTTTCCAAAGTTTCAGGCTTAGACTTTTGATCCAAATTTCCACGACATCCACAGATACAGTGGGAATCTCATTAAGACATGCATCATCGTTGATTTTGTTAAAACATAGAAAGCTAAGACTGTCATAATTATATCTTACAGGAAGACTTCAAAGCTCTTTTACAACATAATTAGGCTTTAACAGTGGAAATCCCAGATACTCGGAATGTAAACCGTTTCCAAAAACAAACAAAAAAGAGAGAGACTGTAGAGTTTGATCAAGCCGATAAACTTCTTTTCATAGAGTATTTTGGTCAACTTTACCTATAGTGCCCCTTTACCAGTAGTGCTACTCCAGTATCACAAAAATAGTCAACACATCTGCCTTTATCAATATATAAGATACTTGCATTTATAACCTTTCATTAACAATTATACTCACTCAAACTTCTCCAGTCCATTCAGTGCTTCAACAACATAGTTACTTGGAATGTATCCCTCATTGCTGCAAAAGCAAATGTAAAACAAAAAAGAATATTGTCATGCACTTGCATTATCTGTAATAATACAAAATGTCAGGAAGGAAAAAATAGTGTGGCCATATATATATCAACTTTTGCCATCTCCACCTTACCCATATTTGTCTCTGGCTCTAAACCAGTTGGCATCAGATATTTGCAAGATAACATATTCTTCGTCTTTCCTTAACTCCAGGTCTTGGGAGGCCATAGGAGTGTACTCATACTCAGCAATGACTGTCATGCCCACTGAGAAGCCAGGTTGCTTGGGTGGCTGTGGAGGTAGAGGTCTAGATGGCTTTTCCTAAGGAAAAACAGACCCCAATTAGGGAGGCCAGAATCAGCCATTATGTAATAGGTCCTGGAATGGTACCTAGCTGACCTCTTCTGGTGTAGGTGGGAGAGGTTTTCTAGATTTTCGTCGAGATCCTTTTGAAATCCCTTTGAAGAAATGGAAGATATTTTACAAGGGAAATACACACACAATTTCATTCTTAATAATTTCATTCTTAATAACCATACAGTTACAGTATATTAAAATGTCTCTGGAAATCAGGACTTCTGTGTTCAGACACAAAAGTGAGGATAAACTTTTCTGCAATATTTACAGACCTCCATTTCTTGTCTCCAGCACCCTGCAGCCCATAGCCTGTTTAACTTCCTGGTGACAACATTTCCAAATGCCATCCTCCCAGAAACAGGGGTGATATTTTTGCATTAAGTCCTTGTTGAACCGCACCACTTTTACAGATATGTGGGATGACAGAGAATCAGTTTAGAAGTCTGTACAGATTTCAAGAATTTGTCACACATTATATTAGAAAATAATATACTGACCATGTTTTAGTTTGTGTATCCACTGCTTTCGTACATCATCTGTTCTGGCAAATATATATAGTGGTCCCTCATCATAGACTATCTATGGGAAAAGAGATACCGTCCATGATTTCAAATTTGTAAATATGTGGTTCACACTCATTATTGTTTATTGCAACATTAGACAGATGTTGAAAGTCCTCAACACCTCCCTCAAACATAATCAGTATTAGTTAAAACCCATAACCTTTTAACCTGTAACAACCAATATTCAATAAGAACATAAGAACATCTTAAGATATGATTAGATTGACAAAATGAATTAGTGTTAATAATCTGTAATTCTATAGGATTCCTGTAGTACTCACAATCATCTTCAGTACTACAGTACTATTTGTGATGTCCTACAGTAATATACAGACCATTTACAACGCATAACTAATCAATGCATAAAAAATATTGGAACAAGACATTGTTACTTATGAAAATCAGTTAATTGAGTTGTCATTTTCCATGTAACAGATGTGTTATGGTGTTTGGGTAGATTATGCGCCTCCTTGGGCATTCCAGTCCTAGTGTGTGCATGTCCATGTGTAGCAGGGTTGTGTTTGTTTCCCTGAATTTTTCCGCTCATGTTTGATTTCTTTGCCATTTTCTTCAAGGTACCCGTTATTTGAATATGCACATTTGAATCACTAGAATCAGTTCGCTAAAAAGATTTGTTCAAAAGATTTGTTCACCGAATCACCCAATCATTCAGTGCTTGGCGGGAGGAGCCGGCGACTCCTATTTCCTGAACTGATTCGCGGCAGAACCGTTCAGGTGTTTTTTTTTTGTTTGTTTTTTATTTTGCAATCAACAGCAATACAAAAGAACCAGGGGGACAGAAACACACACAAACACACAAAAAAAAAAAATGCCAGAAGAGACTAACCATCCAGCACAAAGACCTCAAGATTTCCACTCTTATCCTTCAACATGTACACTAACAGTTTGGGCACTGTGGACAAAATCATGTCCTGGCGCGGCTTAGGCAAAGGTATTGGATTCCGCAAGCAAATTCTGCCATTAAAATGGTGTTATCAGACTGCTACACCTGTCGCGGACTGCACGCAAGGACTGGCAAACAAAAGATGGCAGATTTGCCTGTGGAAAGACTGACCCCAGACAAACCACCACTTATGTATGTTGGTGTTGACTACTCTGGACCATTCCAAGTCAAAAGAGGACATTCCACGGTCAAAAGGTATGGTGTCTTGTTTACTTGTTTAACCATGAGAGCAGTTCATATAGACATTGCAAACTCTCTGGACACCTCTGGACACCACCACCAACTCCTCCTCCACCGCTTCATCAGTAGGAGAGGACAGGTGTCTGTTATCAGGTCAGATAATGGAACAAATTTTGTTAGTGCTGAAAGAGAACTGCGTGAAGCACTACAGAATATCAGAAGATCAAAGAAGAAATGTTGAAAAAAGAAAACGAGTGGATCTTTAATCCACCTGGTGCATCCCATCAAGGAGGTGTTTGGGAACACCAGATTAGGACAGTGAGGAAGGTCCTTGGTGCTCTGCTGAAACAACAAGTTCTAGATGATGATGGTTTGCACACATAGCAGACCCTTTACAAAGATGTCAGATGATCCAAATGATCTTGAAGCACTCACTCCAAATAATCTATTACTGATGAAAACAAAGCCTACAATACCACCAGGAACCTTTCCGAAAAGTGATGTATATGGAAGAAGGCGCTGGAGACACATACAGTACCTGTCTGACCTGTTCTGGCACAGATGGAGCACAGAATATTTATCCCTGTTACAGGAATGTCAGCGCTGGTCCAAGCTGAAAAGGAACTTTGCAATGAATGACACTGTTTTGATTGTGGATCCTTCAGGTCCACAAAACGCATGGTTGATAGGCTGTATCATCAAGACCATGCCAGATTCCAATGGCAATGTTCGGAGTGTACAAGTTCAGACAAGAGGCAGTGTTCTTGAAAGACCTGTGACTAAGATATGTTTATTGCAAGAAGCAGTGTGAAAGATTGTTTGTTAGAATGGGTGCCCACAGTCTAACAGATATTTCTGTTACAGTTATTTCAGACGTACTGAAATGGCATTCTAATGATTGCATAATCGATGGCTCTAGTTATACATAAAGTACATAAAAAGTAATTGATGTAGTCCCCCTGCCTACACAATTAGGGGCCGGACATGTTAAAGCCATAGTATAGTTAGGAGAATATGATGTTCACTATAGAAATGTTTAAAGGAGTGACTGTTAATTTGTAAGGTTGAATTTCAGCTTAATATTGTTATTTGGATGTGAACAGCTGTCTGATGTCATGTGCTAAATGCCATAAATGGACATAGAGCTGCACGTGACATAGGGAGCAACAGTCTTTGACCGTGACTACAGGCATATTGACTTATTTTCGAAAGAAACTTTAAATTGTTTTTTTTTTGTACTGTCAATTACTTTATTCTCCCAAGACAAGAAAAACGCTGATCATTAAGAACAGCACTAACAGTAGATGTTTCTGATAAAGTGGCCAATGAGTGTAGCTACAGAGTGTAAGTAATTAGTAAAGTGCAACAATGTCAAAAACTATTCACAAAAAACTCTTTTTCTGTAATGAAGAGGCACTTTAATTCTGAGTGCAGGCCGATATAATGGACCCAAACGCGGTGCAGATAGAGTCTGCTTGGAGAAGTTAATCACTGACTGAATCTCTGACAAAACATAGCATGGCTACTGTTGGTTTACAAAAAAAAAAATAAAACAGAAATACAAACTTCCCCCTAAAATAAGGTTTAATGATTTTAGAGCCAATTTTCAGCAGTTAATGCTGAAGCGTATTGGAGCCCAACACTTACCACATCCCTTCACCCCTGATGAAGATGGGTAAAAATAAATCCTTTAAGTGAAGCAAGTTTAGCCAACGAAAACAACAACTGTTTTAAAAAATAAAGCCACATATCTTACAAATATTGGCACCCTTGCACTTAATTATTTGTGCAGCTTGGTTAGGGCTTAATAATTGGTACAGCAGATGCGAGCATATTCAGGCATGTAGCTATTTTTTGTAGCCATTGCTTGATTTATGAAGACCAAAGCATCTTTGTCATTTCTTTTGTGTATTCTCTATTACTTTGGATTTTGTTACGTCCTATTTACACCAATCAGCTATAATATAAAAGTCACTGCCAAATGTTGTGCCGCCAAAACCTGTCTTCGGCTCTGATCCTGCTCGATCTCTCTGCTGCCTTCGACACAGTCGACCACCAGATCCTCCTTGCCACTCTCTCCAACCTTGGGATCTCGGGCACAGC
>JBBPCX010000032.1:27057-37140 GCA_037974365.1 Hydrocynus forskahlii
GGAAAATGGGAATTGTACACAGGACCATTTTATGTTTAATAGTAATAGTAATAATAATGGAAGAATAGAAGAAGTAACTGCAAACCATATCTGTGCTGTGTTTGGTCATAGTGTCAATAAGTTTGTCACCTCTACTAATTAAATTATTATTGCCTTCACTTGACTAGTGGAGTAATATGTTGTTTGAAATATTAAAATATAACAGGTCTATGTAAATAAGATGAGAGAGAGAATTATGATGATTCACTGATGTGAACAAGAAGTGACAATATTTGCTTAAAGTGTGAAAGTTTCCTTGTTGCAAACTGTTTCACTTTTCCAAAACCACTGTAGCATTATAATCATCCTTTTGATAGAAAAAGTAGAACAAAGGCTATTTTCTCTACTTAGACATGCCTTGTTGATTTGAAAATGGAACTACAGGGAGAGACAAGTATTCAGACATTTTGTGTTTGTTATTTAATATATGTCCTGTGCTTATACCCACATTATATTCACATAAACAATGCCCTTTGACCACATGTGTATATGAACGAAAAATATATGTATTCATAAGTACAAACAAAAATAATTTGGTGAGGAAACTGATGAGGACAAATAGCATTAGGTTTTGCTTGCTGCAGATGTGTTGTTTGTAGCTTTCTGATGTCTACCATTTAGCAGCATTGTGGTTCCATTTTCAGTTGGGGGCCAGTTTCTCTTTGCAAACCATGTTCTGTTCACCAGAGGTGTATATACATATAGCTCCAGAAAAAAATAGACAACTGCAAGTTATTTTTAAATCCGCATCTCTATGAGTATGAAAACTATTCCATGGCAGGTGATCACCTGAATCAAATCTTATTTTGGTATAAAAAACCACTGCTGTAATCAACACTCTCCTCTTGCAATGTGACCAGTTGGATGGCAAAACACTACAGCTCCCGCACATCCCTCACCCCCGTTCCAGGGGGAACATCAAAGGTAATTATTGCCATTTTGTTTGAGTGAACAGAGATTTGTTTTCTTTTAATTATTCAAGTTCTGTAAAAAACTACATAATTTCTCTTATTTTGATGTATTGTCATTTTCTTTGAAATTATGCTTTAAAGAACAATATTTTTCTTTGGAAATTAGGAGAAATATTGTCAGCAGTTCTTAAAACCTAAGGCAAAGCTGTTCAGTTCAGTACCTCAGGTGTAAAAACACACAACAGATTATTTATTTAACAAAAATGAAGGCAAAATGTACACCCCATGATTTAGTAGCTTGTCGAACAAGTAATTATTTTCTGAATTACTGAAGCATTTTAATGTGGGGCTCCCACTGCTGGGTGGTCTGGAACAGGGGTGGGGGGTGTGAGGGAGCTGTAGAGTAGTGTTTTTTCCAGTTTTTTTTTCTGTGATTAATTGATCGAAATTAATGAGTTAATGCATTATATATAGCGATTTTAATATACCCAATAGCAAAAAAAACATTGAGATCATTGAGAACACTGAGATCATTTTGGTTACAAAATATCCATAATTATTTGCCTAAAATCTGTGGCCTAGGATCTTCCGGCTTCAGTAATTCTCTGGTTAAAGTCAACTTTCCATACTGCAGTGTTGATTTGCATGGTGCCATGAATTTGATTAAATAGCTAAGAGGCTTGATGTGCAGGAAAAAGACCCCTATGGGAACTTTAAAAAACCAAAAATATATCATGGATATATGTCATGCATCTCAGAATGATTCTCTTACAACATGACACTGTGTTTTAACAACAACCACTAAGTCATACAGAATTGTAATGTGTCTTGTATCATACTGTGCATTCACAGATAAGAAATGAGAACAAGCATATCTAGCAGAGTTACTGTAAATATTGTTTTTACTTCACGTTCACCATCCCTGTGCTCCCAAGAAAGCCTGAAACTTCTCTAAAGACTGACATTTTACTACTTCCCAAAAAATGGACCCCCAAATTAAGTCATTAAAAGGACCTCAGCATGCTTACCTGATCGCTTTTGATCCACTATGAACACAATCTTAAGCACGACCTTTGCGTTGGAACATTCTTTTGACTTCTCTCTTCTTTCTTCCTATTCAGTAAATGTGATGTGCGCAACAGTTGTCTAAACCCCACCCTTTCACAGGATTTCTTTACTAGTTCCCCTTTTGCTTCCTGCTCATTTTCATATCACCCCTTGTGTTGTTTCAGTGTTAACTGTTTCAGCACCTCCCTGCAAAATGTGAGTGACTGTACTAGACCTCAAAAAGAGCTGGAGTGTTAGGCTGCTTTCTTGGGATTATGGTATGATGTTGATCAACACAATGCAACATTAAACAAACATTACATTAAAATTCATACTGCTAATTTAATCATAATAGATGGCCATGTGAAGAAAACAAGAAATAACTAATTCTGAAATAACTTTGTGAGGCTCATTCAAAGTCTAAGTAGGAAGATTTCTGAGATTCCCTCAAACACAACTTGTCATAAGTAGAAGTGTGTCGCCCCCTATCCATGAAAACTGTTCCTGATTCAGTCATTCAGTGAGAACAGAAAGTGATTAACCCCTTTCAAAGTTAATTTTTCAAACAATGTTAACCCCCTTTCAAACAGTAGCACTTCTATGATTGTAGGGCCACAATGAGGGCACACTTCCTGTTCAGTGGCCAAATAAATATATTCTTAAATTTTAGACATGGTAGCATAGGAGCTCCAAAGGGCTGGTCCCCATGAGGAAAGTTTTAGTAATTTTAACATGAAAATAACTTAGGTACTGAAGATTTGCCTATATAAAACATTAACAAAAACATTATAAATGTTCTACTACAGAGTATCCTTCAAATAAGTAGAGAAGCACATGCTGTCAATTATGTGTGTTTGCTTTAATGAATATATAGTTTAGGCAGTGGCGGCTCCTGGTCAATATTTTTGGTGAAACAAACCACCCTTCATCCCCAGTGCGCACTGCGAAAAAAACTCAGTACCTCGCCGTGCATCCTGGGCAGCTTGATTTTCTTGCCCTATGTACTTCACCTCCATGTTCTGCTTTTGCTGCTTCACATTTTGATGTATCTTCTCTCTCTTGCTCTTCCCTCAATCTCTTCATAGTTAGTGTTAAATCACTACAAAATATAAAAAGTATTTCATTGTACATATTTTAACACGTAATAGTAATGTTTATTTCAACAGTACATAATTCACAATATTTCTAAATCCCAAGAAAACGTATCTAACCTTACCTTTTATATTAATTCTACCCTCCTGGTCTTCTTGGTGAAGTTGTTAATCACTCTGTCATACCAGCAGGGATTTTTTTCCAAGGATTTCACCAGTTTCTTTCCCATTGAAAGAAAAGCCAGGTTTCGCAGTCGCTCCTGTCCCATGGTATTACGTGTGTAACTTTTCAGACGTTTCAGACATGAAAAGCTTCTTTCCACACCAGCTGAGGTCCCTCTGCCTTTACACGTAACTTTTCCTCATATGAAAAGGCCTGGAAAGAATCCTGTAAGATGCGATCAATGATGTTAATCCTTTCATCTCCCAAAAAATTGGTAACTGGATCCAGCTCGCACAGGAGTTGGCAAGTGGCTATGGGAGTAATAGGCGAAAAGTAGCTAACTAGCTTCCAGTGCCCGGCTTGGCTGGGTGGTGGTGGGGATCGCTAGCCAGCGGTCAAGCTAACAAGCTAATGCCCTTCCTTCTGTACACTCGTAGACAATTAACAAAATATAAAATAAAAAGAAATATTATTAATAAATGCTGGTAAGTAATATGTTACGTGTTTTGATATGTACGAAGCTTCAGTCTCACACTCAAGGTCAGTGCTCAGTACATAAAATAGAACGAAGTGAACATTTTTTTCAAAGGCGGTGATTGACAGTGTTATGTCAGTCATTTTGAAGTGGAGAACTACCCTATCACAGTAGTTTCACTTGTTTCACGGGTGGGATTTATTTACCATTAGAGTCCATTGAAGCCCCAAAAACCCACGAGCCGCCGGGTCTGAGGAGATTTACACTGAAATGAATGGGAACGCTAGTGAAACATGTTTAACTGAAATTCTCTGTTTCACCGTGATTGAGGGTGTCGCTGTTGCACGTTTTTGACCAGAGCCTTATACTGTACAACTGTAACGCTATTGAGGAGCTGAAATTAGGAGAGCAACCTTATTTTCATGAGCATTTTTTTGTTTTACACCAATAAAGTGATAGTAATGAAGATTTTTTCGTATTAATTTTCTTGGCGAAACATTGTTTCACCTGTAGTCTTATAGAAGCCTCCTGTGAGTTTCAAGTGTGAAAAATATAGAGCGGTCTAAATGCAAATAGATAAATTTAGCATGTTTGGGGCACTATTTGTAAAAACAGCTTCACAAATTTAGAGGTGTCATTTTTTCATCATTTAGCGCAACGTTCACACAGTTTTCAAACATTTAGAGCAAAATGTGTAAAAAAAAAACTGTTACATTTTGGTACATTTTCATGCTGCGTTATTGTTACATGATAAATTTAAATGTAAAATCTAAATTTAAATGTTAAATCTACATCTAAATGTGAAATCTTAAATCTAAATGTTAAATCTTAAATCTAAATATTAAATCTAAATCTAAATGTTAAATGTTAAATGTTAAATCTAAATGTTAAATCTAGGGATCGTTGGAAAGATGTCACCGACCCCTATTTCACATTTAGTGTGCGAAATATATATTTCATATTTAACATTTAGATTTGAGATCATTAAAGGCAAATCCTCCATGTTGGTGAGGGGACATCATGGCACGCAGTCCAGCCCTCTGCTAAGTAATAGCCAATTGTAGTCACGGGGCATGGCCAATTAGCATATCTCTCGCCATTTGTAAAAGCAACATTTAGATTTAGATTTAGAGTTAACATTTAGATTTAAGATTTAATATTTAGATTTAACAATTAACATTTAGATTTAACATTTAACATTTAGATTTAGATTTAGATTTAGATTTAACAATTAAGCAGCAAGAAAATGTACCAAAATGTACCACCTTTTTTTTTTTTAACACATTTAACTCTAAATGTGTGAAAATTGTGTGAACTTTGCACTAAATGATGAAAAAATGACACCTCTAAATTCCTGAAGCTGTTTTTACAAATGGCGCCGCACAAGCATAAGCCTAAAAATATGTTAACACCAATTGCATGCGAAAATTAATACCACAGAAGCCAACTGGTAATCTGGATTGGGTTTTGCACCATGGAAGACTTAACTGTATTTAAAGTGTAAATGTAAATACATGAACACACCACAACACGGCACACATTGTGAACAGCAAGAAATTGTTCTCTGCATTTAACCCAAGTGAAGCAGCGAATGCAGCAACCAGGGAGCAGCATGCAGGAGAAATACCTTGCACAAGGGTACCTCACCTTCCAATTGCAGGGGAAGATCTTTCACAATATTTCGTCTCACTATGTACTTTATGTATAGGGCTGGGATGATAATAAAGCTTTACTTACTTACTTACTTAACTGCAGGGCCACCAGTCACTCCAAAGGGAACTTTGGAGTTCCCTTTGGAACAGAAGTCGCCGAGCCAGAGGTTGCCACAAACCTGTCACTGCTGGTGCCACTCGCTGTTCCATGACTAGCACCGCTGGGAGCACTGAAGGCCGCCATCGCTTCTGCAGCCAGTACTGCCAGGAGCACTGGAGGATGCCCCCAAGCTGCTGCCTCCCCACCCAGACCCCTGTTCCTATCATAGTCTAGCCCCAAATCTCATATAACACCCAGTTCCCTTTTCCGGTTAGTTTTGCGCTGAACTTTTTCTCTAAATCTCTGAGCTGTTTGTCACTGTGCACACACGGCTAGCACCCCGCACCCTCTGTTTCCATCTTTGCATTGTGGGTGAAAAATAAGGCCAGTAAACAGCATCGCAATCACCTAGTAACATCCACAGTTATGGTAGCAACCACGCAATTTCGTGCGGAAATCTACTTGCTGTTGACTTGCACTGCTATTGTGATACACTGCCAAGTCAAGCCCACGTTTTTATAAGTTATTTTTAATGCTGTAATTCTTCAATGTAAAGCTTTAATTTCTCAAATAAAGCTACTAAATAAAGTAAGTTAAGAATGCTGTGACTTTTTCATTTCAGGAACAAAAGGCTGTTGTTTGCTGATAGTGACCTAGCATTTATGTTTGCAATTTGTTTTTTGTGTACACTATAGTTTGTTTACCTCAAAAAGCTCTCATTCTGTAATTAAATTGGTGCTGTCACTAAGCAATGGCACACATTTCACATCAAACTGTTCTCTTTTTTTTCTTGCTTTTTAAAGAAAACCCAGAAATGAAAGTATACAGCAAAATACCTGGATTGCCTCTGTAACAGAACATTCAGTGAAGGCTTATTACTCAGAATTGCACTCCCTTTGACTGGTTAACAGAAGTCGATAGCTGTGTTTTAAATTTGCACTTAACTTACCATTTAGTGTTTTTCTTAGAGTGTTGGCCATTGTCTGTTGTGTTGTGCTGAATTTTCAGGGACAGTTCAGATTCCCTATATAGGTTCTCTCTGAAGTTTACATAAACATAGATGACCACTATAAGGTCAGTGGAGGGGCACTTGATAATTAATAATCTAAAATGTAAGCACAAAATATTATCCCACATAAGTATCTGACAATATTGCCCTAGTTATTGTATAGCTTAAAGTTGAATGGAGTGAAAAGAGCTTTCGACTGATGTAACATTGAGCATACTGGTGGTTTAATTCTTATTTGGCAGCCCTCAACCATTAGCACCTGCTAAACAAGCACATCCAGCTCCAATTTGTGTCAGCTCTTGAGTGGGAAGGGAAGAATATATAATGTAACTGAATGGTGATCAACTGTTTTGCTATCATGTGAATGATCAACCTGGACACCTCAGTGTCTCTGTTGTTTGTGGCTATCCAGCCCCATACACAGCAAGCTGCAATGCACTATGTGTTTTGACTCTTTTCTGTTATAGCCAGCATTAACATTTTCCAGCAGTTTGCACTACAGTGTTTGCACTAGCAGTTTGCACTACTCTACATAATGTAGTAAAACTGTTTCTTTACATCATTTGCAGTGTGGCATTACCTGTCTGAAAGAGGCCCCTGTCATTTGAAACAGTGGCATCATAAAGGCATATAGCTGGTCTGCAGCCATGTCTGGGTAGGTGATACAGATCAAAGTAACTTTCACATAAATGCCAGGATCCAAGGTTTCCCTTCAGTACATTACACAGAGCACCACACTGCCTTTGCTGACTTGCCTTCTTTGCATAGTGCATCCTGGTGCCACCTCGGGTAGCAATGTAAATGCAACCAGCTGCCTACATGATGTAAATGAAAACTTTATTAATCATATCAAGAAGGGCTGCAACTATCGGTTATTTTTGGAATCGAGTATTCTGTTGATTTTTTCAACGATTAATTGAGAAATCGGATAAATCATACATTTGTGTTTTTAAACAACTATATCAATAGTGTGTTATGCAACATGAAAGACCTCTTAAAATGAGCACCGCGTTGCTCTGCAGGGCAAGCACTCAGCCACTTCAAACTCCATAGGCTGATAGGTCTCCAGGAGAACTTTCCAACGAGACCAAGTTCTCCTTCCCAGCCAACCAGAGTAACGGGCACGCGAACCTCTGCACTCCGTGTGGCGTTGCTCCATGCAGCAAGCACTCAGGTGCACCAAGCTCCATGGGCTGATAGGTCTCCACGAAACCTTTCCAACGAGCACTGTTTCGCCCTTCTAGCCAACGGGGATCTGGAGTTTTTAGCCAAAAACCTCCTCCATTGTTCTTTACAGAAGGGGGAAAACCCAATTGCCCGGGTTCTACAGCCGGAGTCGGAGCAAGCTATCTTCCCCTAAGGCACCTGGACTGGCTAGCAACACACCTGACTAACTGTCACCTATCCCCAGTTAAAGTCCGGCTGCGCTTCTCTAACTCTGAAACCTTCTCCGTCAGATATGTAATGAACGTACACAAGTAAACTTTATGCTAGTGCTAGTGACGGAGAGAGGACTGTACTAAACATGTCGCACTCCATGCAGAGAAGGCGCTCGCTAAACTCCATCCTGAAACTTACCATTTATTGGACCAGTCGTCTCTCATCTGTGGGCTGATGACATTGTAGATCGATGGAAATAGTTTAACAATCGTCCAAAACGTTAAGTTAACTCACTGCTAAGTTATAATTAGTGACTAAAAACAGTACACACACGTTAAGACACTGAGCAGCACCGGCGGCTACACTGCACTGCATTCGGTTGTCCGCCTTACGTGGTGTAAAATAGTCCAACACTTGAGACATTTTCTGCTTTTTACGCACATGGGGATCTTCATTTTCTACATTTGCCACAGAGGGTAAAATAAACGCGCCATCTTAAGTCTTTGAAATGCACGTCAGTTACAACAGTCCGTGTGAAACAATGATACCAGAGCTGTGCAGTGTCTACATAGCGGGAGTGATACAATAGCAGAGACATTTTAAATAGACGGACTTTGGTGACATACATCAAGCAGTACTGTAGATACCATATATTTTACGGCTAAAAACTGATATATTTACAGAATATAACATTAATCTTTTTCTGCAGTTACCGTAATGTTTGAATTTAATAATTGTTAAAAATA
The DNA here is from genome assembly GCA_037974365.1 of Hydrocynus forskahlii. NCBI lineage: Eukaryota > Metazoa > Chordata > Actinopteri > Characiformes > Alestidae > Hydrocynus > Hydrocynus forskahlii. The sequence continues at coordinate 35,671 of JBBPCX010000032.1, forward strand.
CAGTACATTACAGTGATATTGGGGGTCGGAACGGAGTTGGAGTGGGCTGAGCTGAGATGGGCGACGGAGCTGAGAAGGACTGTGAGAAGGTGAACAGCAAAGCTCCAGGCGATGACTGAGCTGGATCATACCCTCCAGTGTCACAGGCAGCTTGTTATGGGCCAGCTCGTCTGTCAGACTAGGAGCCAACCCAGCGTGGTACTCGGTCCGGATAACCGCATCACTCCACAAACCCCGGGCCGCTCGGGCGCGGAACTCCGCCGTGTATTCATCGACTGAGTGAGCTCCCTGACGTATAAAGGCCAGCCAGAGGAATGAAGACTCATCGGAAGAGCGTAATGGTGGATCTGAGATGCTGGAGAAACCAACTGGCGTTTCACCGCTGTTATGGGCACCACCATCTTGGATTCGCCGGGCTTGGAGCAAGGGGAAGGAGCTGGCTGACAGGTTGGGGAAGTCCGCTCTGCCTTGTGTGGTGGTGCATTCTGTCATGGAACGGTCCTGTCCTGACTGAGAAGGAGAGGAGGCACAGGCGCGGACTTCCATAATGAGATTTATTATGAAACAAAACACAAAAAGAAACAGTGCAAAACAAACCAGGCACGGTGGCCAGACGGGATAACAACGAGAAGACACGAGTTGAGTAGAGATGAGGACACAGACCGGGAAAAGGACAGGTAACGAACATTACAATAATGCACCTCACCACAGCTAGGGACAAAGCACCTTAGATGCCCCATACCAGCCCTCAGGTTAACAATCCCCAGCTGTGGGTGGTGGAAAGTCCCTAATCCCGCAGCGACCTCTAGCGGTCGCTGACTGGTATTGTGACAGAAACGGAGGGCAGATTGTTAAGGATGGACAGATTTTTACAATTTAGTCATTTTAATGATGAATATAGCTTGAAGAATTTTGAAACTGTCACGTCTACATACAGTGGGGGAAATAAATATAAAAATGAACTCTCTAATTTGAGGTAGAGATTTTATTGAGACAGAATATCAACCAAAAATCAAGAAAAAAATTTTTACATAAAAGTTATAAATTGATTTGCATGTTTGCAATTTGCAATTGAGTGAAATAATTATTTTATCCCCTACAACCCAGCTAGATTTCTGGCTCCCAGACTGGCTGTGTGTCCATGTTGCCCCCTTATTACAATCAATCTATCAATTACAGACACTCCTGATTTGAACTCGTTATGTGTATAAAGCACACCTGTCCACAGAATCAGTTTCTTCCATTCCAACCTCTCCACCACTATGGGCAAGACCAAAGAGCTGTCAAAGGACGTTAGGGACGAGACTGTAGACCTGCACGAGGCTGGAATGGGCTACAGTACAATCAGCAAGAAGCTTGGTGAGAAGGTGACGACTGTTGGAGCGATTATTCAGAAATGGAAGAAATATAAAATGACCATCAGCTGCCCTCAGTCTGGAGCTCCATGCAGTATCTTGCCTCATGGGGTGA
>JBBPCX010000032.1:42821-65032 GCA_037974365.1 Hydrocynus forskahlii
CAGGTGTGCTTTATACACATAAGGAGTTAAGATCAGGAGTATCTGTAATTGATAGACTGATTGTAATCTGTGTGCAATATGGACACACAGCCAGTCTGTGGCAGCCAGAAGTCTGGCTGGGTTGTAGGGGATCGAATACTTATTTCACTTGGTGAAATGCATATCAATTTATAACTTTTATGGAACATGTTTTTCTTGATTTTTGGTTGATATTCTGTCTCTCTCCATAAAAATGAAACTACCTCATAAATTAAGAGGCTGTTCATTTTTTTGTAAGTCAGCAAACTTACAAATTCAGCAGGGGATCAAATAATTATTTCCCCCACTGTATGATATAAGGGCAGGGCTACTGCATTTTTTTGTGATGCTGTTTCACTAAACAGTAAGTTCAGAATAGACTTTTTTGCAGTCAGTATTCAATGTAAGGGCCGTACACTTCGAATATTTAACAGTGTTTACATAGGAAGCGATTACTAGATCGACCTGTTTTATCTTAAAGAGGCAAGGAAAATGTCCGGGCAATGTCCCCATTTGCATTTGTAGGTATGCTGTCTTTGTGACCAGTCACAAAGCATTACAGATGTTGTCTCCAAAAAATGTAAAAAAGACGAATGAGAAACTACTGAGTAATTATTAAGAGGATGAATAATATAATCCGGGAAGAGGTGACTTTTACAGCCTGCTAAAAGTCAGAGCTCAGCTGATGGAGAATAGCAGCATAGTCATGGTTTCCAGTAGTGTCTTATCTGCACAGAATAATATCTCTTATGCTAAAAGAGAAAAACTGAGAAAAAGAAGAACTTCCTGGAACTGATTTGTAGGCAGTTCACAATTGTAAGACTTCAAGGCTGACTGGAAACTCAATTTCTGTTTTCTTCCAGTCTCTGCTTGCTTGATCAATCCAAGATTCTACTAAGTTGCAGATCGTTAACAAACATATGAATTAAAACAGATTTTTGGGAAATAATCAGTAAGAAATACTAGACACTTATTCTGCTGCACAGCCTACAAAACTCTTAGCTCACCCAAAAAAACTGTTCAGTGGATAATGCTTGTTTGCCAGTACTAACATTTAGCCAGACTAACCCAGTTTGCTTAGAGTTGCTCCATGTTTAACTGCCACTATTCTTATTATTATACAGTAGATTTATCAGTAAGGTTTTTTGTGTGCAGGAGCTGTGGTAGATGAAGAGTAAGAGTAGTGCTATAATTCTGTAGAGCATTAGCATGAGGGGTGAGGAGATGGTGTAGTGCATTTATCCCTTGACTCTAGCTGAGGCCTCCCTGCCAGGTCTATTAGGAGAGCAGCAGCACATTACATGCGTGAATCAGCTGCAGTTCTATCCTCACTGCCCTCACAACCAAGGGCCATGTTGAAGCCTCAGTCTCTCATCAGCAGTCTCTTACAGTTTTACTTTAGGTCAGAAATGTTTACCTTTCTCCATGCTCCCCCTCTCTTTTCCCTTTTAGCCTGCCTAGTCATTGTCACAGATGCGATTTCTGTGACACTTTATTGCCATTGCTTTTGCCCTTTGTTTTTAGCTTGCTATTTTATAGGTGCATCTTGTTGAGCAGTGTTATCTAAAAACCTCCAAACACCTTTTGCAAGGTCATTTGCTGGCACAGTCGGAGAGCTGGCATTGAGACCACCATGGTGGTTGTAAAGGAATAGGGACTTAGTGCAAATTCTCATTCTTCAGTTTAATTCCAAGCAAAAATACATATTTTAAATTAAAAATGGCAAAACATCTACTGTTGACACATTTTTCTCCAGAATATCTAGTTAGACTCCTGTTATAACAATGCACACTAGAAACTCAATATACAAAAATAGGTTAATTTAAACATTTTTGTGCACAGTGATGTCAAGTCAAGTGCATATTTATTCTCATTTCAGCCATATACAGTGAAATGTAATAACAGTCCTCCAGGATCATGGTGCAACACAAAGAACAAAAACAGAAACACTACAAGACTACACAAGTGCGGACAGAACAGACTGCAAAGTGCAAAAAAACAAAACAAAACAAAACCATAAAACAAGAGTAACAGTACAATAATTTGTAATGAAGAGCTTTTGATGTTCTGTGGAAAGTGATCATAGCATGCTCTCCTGAAGTCAACCACCATCTCTTTTGTTTTGTGTGCAGTCAGAGAAGCACACGTCTGTTAGCCGTTGCACCTCCTCCCTGTGCGCCACCTTGTTGTTCCCACTAATCAAACCTGCTTAGCCTGTTGGACTGGAGATGTCACTCCTAGTTCTGACTGACTGAGGTCTCCCATTCAGGAAGTCTTGGATCCAGATGAGATGCAGAGAGAGGTGTTCAGGCCCAGCACTCTAAGCTTTCCTATCAGATGGTGAGGAATTAGTTTCTTGGATACTGAACTGAAGTCTGTGAACAGCATTTTCACATAAGTGTCCTTTTTGTAGGTGAGTAAAAGCCAGGTTCTGATGGCATCATCTGTTGAGTGCTTGAGGTGATACACACACTGAAAGAGTTCCAGTTATGGGGGTAGCTGTGATTTTATATACCTCATGACAAACCTCTTGAAGCACTTCACGATGTTAGTGCAATGGGACAACAGGACACTGATGACTTCTATGGCACAGGAATGATGGTTGTGGTCACCTGGTCTTTAGAGGTGACCACATCTTTGCTGCCACAAAGACAAAAAATGTCTTTTTATGCTTCAAACTGTGTGTAGAAGTGATTCAGCACTTCTGGAAGGGATACATCACTGTCACAGGAAGGCAAACTGTAAGAAGTGGGGCTTTTCCGACAACAACCGGTGCAACTACGCCATACACTGCCCCGCCTCCTGCACCATGGAGGACCTGAATGAGGCCAATCAAAAGGCCATTGATCTGGCCATGTTCTGGGCTGGCCTGGTTTAGTCCATCGACACGAAAAAAAGAAGACAGGGAGGTGGAGATGTCCTGTATTTGGTGATGGCTGGCATGCCTTGTCTCTTGCTGTGCCCATGGCAGCTTTATTGCCTGACCTGAATGCAGCATCTTAGGTTCTCAGCCATACACGCACCTCTGCACTTATCCATGGCTTCTGGCCGGGGCATATGATGATGGTCGTGGAGACAGTAACGTCAATACTGCACTTGCTGATGTAACAAGTCACTGAGACCGTGTACTCCTCCTGGTTGGTAGGGCTGCCATAGGTTACAGTCTCCCCAAAGATGTGCCTGTCAGTGTGCCCAATGTGGCCATGAAGACAGGGTTGCCAACTTTTCCAAAAACCTTCGTGTGAGATTTTGGGGTGTCTGGAGTGGTCCGCGGTGAGGGGGTGCAGTGGTGGTTGCTGCTTCTTCAGCTGCCGACAGTGAGCGGGGGGGTTGGGGTTGGGGTGGAGGATGCTGCTGCTTCTTCTTCATCGGAGGTAAGGCATCAGAGCGTGAGATGACAGTCAAATGCGTAAGTCTCATGCTCAATGCATGAGAGTTGGCAACCCTGTGAAGAGCAGAGATAGTGCCTGGGGGTCAGGTTTTCGTCCGATAAAATCTCTGTTGAAAATAAATCACCTGCCTGGGTGTGAGTTTGGAAGCTCACTGATGGCTCTGTAAAGTTTAGCCAGCGTGGTTTGCAATAGACCTATATGCAACTATGAACACGGTGGTAAATTCCTGCAGTAGATAAAACTGTCTACAATTAACAGTCACAAATTCCAGCAGAAGTGAGCAATAATTAGAGGTCATGTAAATACACAATTTGGTGTCGTTGTCTATTACCAGAAAGGGCTAAGTCTCTGTGGAAGCAAAATGCTATCACCATGTCCAGTTGAGTAGCCATCTCCAGGATGGTACTGATAAGCCATGTCTCCATAAAGACAAAAATTTAGCACTCTACGTGCTGCACATTTTGCTGGAGTTGGATGAAGTCCAGTTTATTGCCAAGTGAGCAAACACTGGCGACCCAAATGGATGGATAGATGGGCAAGTAGCATTAGCTTTTAGCTTAGCATTGCCCACTGGCCGCACTTCAGCTTCCTTGCACACTGCTTGTGATGTCCCCTCCCTTGGCCAACAGCAGGAGCTTGTGAAGCAGTCCATCCTCAGGGTTATTTTCTTACAGATTTCTTAATTGTAGCATGGCCAGGCGATGATATCTTGGATAAACAATGTGTGATCTGTGAGTAGTAGTGTTGTAGTTTATATTGTGCACTGCTGTATATTGAATTATGTAGTGTTCCCTCTATGAGTAAAAGCCATTGTACTAAAAAGTATTTTGTGAGGCCCTGTGAGGCTCTGTATGAGGTATATTTTGGCACTGCTACTACTAAATAACAGCGTGTATAACATAGACACGGTATATATAATATATACATGCTAAAAAATTTGAAATAACAATGTAATCAACCCGTCGCATTTTATTTTAAAGCGGTGGTGCCAGTTTTATGAGGGAAAACATCAATAGGTATTACTTTTTGTTTGTTTGTTTATCCAAAAGAGACAAGCATCATTAGCTAGATAATTTTAGCTGCTCTTTTTTTAGATTTTGATTTAGATAGACATAGATTTGTGCATATTTGTGCATATTAGATAGACATAGATTTATGCAACTGTCAATTGTCTGGGCCTCTTACACTCTTAAAGCAGTGTGTAAAATCCTGTAAAGAATTATCTGAGAGTAACAGCACAGACGAAAGCTTTGACTGCTCTTAATCCTATGAATAGGAATGCCAAGGCTGTACTTCTGCTGAGAGAAGCAAAAAGAGAGAGCCAGAGACACACTGGATGATCCTAGTTTCACTTTGATCATAGTTTCATCTCCAACATGGCCTAAATCGCCTCTAGAATTTTTCTATCAAAATTTTCTTACTTCTGATAACATGCTTAGCATTGCTTGCTCACAAAAAAACGAAAGAAAGAGACTGCTTAACATGTTACGAAACAGCATATGCTTGCTTTGAAAGTCAGGCCTACAGTCAGTTAGTGGCTTTGTCAAATGAAAAAACGCTGAGGATAAATATACAGAATGTAACATAAAAAGTATTCAATCATGCCCTCTTTGTGAAGCACTTTAAAGTCTACTCATTGCAGACACACGCATTCAGTGGCAAACAAAGCTTGTATATTCTTTGTACAAAAGCACTGCCAATAGAATGGGATGCACTGGAACATCCAATGCCAAGCATTGGCTTGGGCTATAAAACTCTTCAGTTGTGGTGCTGCGGTCTCTGGAGCACCATCAAATACCTTTAGTGAGCTAAGGTTGATCAGCTACTCCATATTCTCTCAGAGGTATTGGATGACACAGGCAATCAAATCCTCACAACAGTGTTCCAATATTTAGTGTTGCTTTCCCAGCAAAATGGATTGTCTTATTAGATTATTATAAGACAGAAGAAACAATGGAGTAAATGGATGAGCAAGTAAATACAAATGTTTTGAGATCTTTTTACATGCTGTTTCTAAAGGTTACTGTTTGAGTTAGAGACTAACAATCAGCCTCTGGCAAGAGGCCAGTTCAGTATTATACATTTTTATTATTTAGGCATCTTTGGTTTTTTTTGTGTTTGTCAGGAGAAAGTGTATTAAATTAGCAATGGCACTAACCAATGTATAACCCGCTGTATCTCTTTCTATTTCACAGCATCCATCAACAAAGGTGGTATGGTACCAGCAATTTTTTAGTGATTTCACTCATTTCCCTGAAGCCAAAAGTAAAAGTATGAGCATCCCCTGAAACTCCTACTGTCATTTATAAGTCTTGAGTAATTTATTAGCTAAATCTTTGTGAGAGTATTCATTTTGTTTTCACTCATACCTTCACTTCTTGCACAGCTTTATCTCTCAGATAACTGTTCTGTACATTAATCTCTCCAAGCTGCAGGGTCAGAGAAGTGATAGCTATTCAAACCCAGCATACTGTCTTTCTAGCCTGAGGCAAGTGTAGGCAGTGGCTATACCTGGTGAGGGACAGTGCTGCAGTGAGAGAGAGAGGACAGTGTAAGACAGACTTTGCCTGGCCAATAAATTGTTGGAACTTTGGCCCTGTGTTTGACATGCCACATGGATTGGAGTTGTGTGTCCCATGGCCTTCTTTCTCTGTTAGAGAGACTATATAGCCCCAGAACAGGGATAAAACTTATTGCCCATTCTGGTTGTACTCTCCAAACACAGACCACAGAGATACACTCTGATTGTGTGGGCACAGATGTTCAGGGTGTTTGTGTGCATGGCCATAGTGCTGCATGTTGATGCAGTTAGTTTACAATCAGGTGCTGGAATATTGCGCCCATGCCCAACAAACTTTTCCATGGAGGGGTTCTGTCCTCTAACTGCTAGTACTTTCCAGGCCCAGAAAGGATGAGATCTATGTCCAAACAGACACCTAGTGTGAGTCAGGTCAGAATGTCTGGCTCTGATGAGTCTATTCCAAGAGATCCATCAAACGCTAAGCCAGTTTAGAGGGAAGGTCGTCTTCAGTTGACCTTCTGATGGCTGCTCTGTCACAGGCTTATGGATTCCATGTGGAATTCCAGACAGTACACATCTCTCATTGTGTGTGTGGCAGCATCACTTTCTGTATGCTCTGAATCATGCCTCATTGGTTTTGTTGGGGTGTGCTGAATGGTTATGATAAGATTGAGAGGAGGGAGTGTTACCTGGATATGTGTGAAAAAAAGTCTCTGGTGTAGAGCAACAGATTTCAAAGAACATATTGTTATTTTATTGAGGAGATTAGCTTAATCCATTTAGAGTGAGAAGTGTTGACGTGGCCAGGTTGTGGTTGTTACAGAGATGCCTCTGACTCTGCTGGCAATGGCGGATTGTTGGGATCCATTCTCCTGCTCCTATTGCTGGTGTAAAACGGTACTCTTTGATGTTTTATTCATGTTCACAGTGAATTGTCATGGAAGTCCAAACCAATTGCAAGCTGTGTGCTGTGGTGGAGAAATATTCATTACTGTCAGAGGAGACAGTGATGGAACAACAGACTGCTGCCCTGCTGAAAGATCTGCATCATCAGCGTATTAATCCCCACTCACAGTCTGGGCTCCTTGATAGATTTTCCATCTAAACAGATAAAACTTTTTTGTCCAACTGTAGGCATAGGTGGGGGAAATACACAACACAAATGCACACCAAGAGTGGTAAACCCTAGAAATTAGTTACCCCCTCCCCCAGCCTCCATTGCTCCTGTTGTAAACTTGTGAAGCTCTTTTGATTTTGTAACTCGGGGCTTCTGCTGACACTTTTGCTCATGCCTCTTTTCAACTCTCTTAGTCTTTTCTCGCCCTAGATTATGCAAAAGTAAAAATAGAGAGCAGACAATATGGCTCTGAACAGATTGCTTCAAGAATAAAAATGACAAAAAATGCATTGTTTTGAAGACCTCCCAGTTTTGAGAAGCACTTGCCAAATCTGTAGTGAGAAACATGATAGTGCTGGGTATGGCAGGTTGTCAGAATCTGGTAACAACTGTGTTTGCTTGAGTTTTCAAGGCATTTGCAGGTACCATTATTAAAAGACAGTGCCTTAGCCTGAGTGAAAGTCCACAAGCAATTTTACTGGCTTTGGTCTTTTTGTAAGCAGGGCTGTAGAGATGGATTAGAAATTGGAATATGTTAAAGAAGTGTCTGTTCCGGCCTGAGAACTAGGTTGACAAAAGCAAGCAGCCACTGATGCATATGTCTTGACAAGTAGCCTCAGTTGCACTGAAAGTTTTAGGCCTCCCACTAGAGTGTGGGAGAGAGTACACAGACAGAGATGGAGAGTGATAGAGAGAGAGAGAACGAGAGAGCGAGAGCGAGAGCCCAGGGAGGTGCACTCTTGACCCCTGTAATGACACATGTTGCCAAGATGCATCTGGACAACTGTGTAACCTAAAAGGATTTGGTGAAAGAGGGAAGGAGGAAGGAAGATGAGTGTCATTTATTCAGGATTTATGTGAGCGGAGATGAAAAACTCCTTTTTGCTTTGTGGTTAGCAAGTGTGTCGACAGAGCCGCTGTGCAAACATTGGCCTTCCTCTAGCACCTGCTGCCATTGTGACCCCCACCTCCAAGCTCCCCTTGCATCAATAGCCACTTCATTTTTCACTTCACAAAGGAGAAATGGCCACACAATGGAGCCGCATTCCAACAACACTTAGGCTCACATTGCTGGCTGTGCTGTGAATAAACACAGGAGGGGCTCGCTGTCCGAGGTGGGGGCCTCCACAGCTTACGTTTGGACCTGGACATAGAGTAGTACTACCACACTACTATGCACACATCGCCAAGGCCACAACAAATGGATAAAACCTAGTCCTTGGTCGTCTCACCCAATCATTTATATATTTATAGTTTGTTAAAGATGACGATACGCTGGAGAAGGCTGTTTCTTTTTCATTCGCTGGTGTACTCTCTCTTTCTCTTTGACTCGCCTGTGCCTCTCTACCAACTTTAAATTAGGTTAATTCTCAGTTTTCCATCAATTCAATCAACATTAATTTTCCTTGCAGCCTTAGTTGTGTTCTAAGGAGAATGCCCATGTTTGGCTTACTGCTATGTACACACATCAAATGGAAAAGGCACATTGTTTTTTATTTTTATCTAAAAAGCTGATTCTGCCATAGATTCATTGTTTAGATTTTATCATCATGCAGAAGTTGCAGTAAACCGAGATCTTAGGCCATTTGTGTTATTTGTGCATATGCTTCATATACTGTATAGAAAAGCATGTGCCATAAAGATTAAGACAGCATTTGAAGTACCATAGCTTGTAAAAAGTTCAGTTATACAAACTATTTTTAAACAATACAAAAGTTCATTTATGCAAAATATATATATTTTTTAGTTTGGGAATTACAAACCTTCATTGCCTAGTTTCCCTCCAGTTTTCACTGTGCTCACATTGCACAACAGAACCATGTTTAGGAGGCTGCAATTCTTAAAAGAGAAAACCTCTTTTGTCATCCAATCTCCAGTTTGCAACTTTTTGAGAACATTTCTTCTCTAACTTGCTTTGAGAGCTTGATGAAAACAAAGAGGACTTCATAATCAAAGACTATAACTGCTTTGTTGTAATTGTAGTGAAATTTATTAATAAATAAATAATAAATGTAAATAAAGAAAGAAATTTGACTTTGGGCTTTTAGTATGAAGAACACTGAACACTGCCTCCAGGACGTTAAACATTGGCAGACGCAAGTTAGACAGCACAGGATCTCAGAAAACGTTCTCTGCATTAGACTGTTCCTTCAAATCTATTAACAGGGTCATGGGATGCAGTACAAAAGGGGTAACTACTATCAGAGCAATCCGTTGTAGCCCTTGTCTTTTCACCACCATTAAAACTCTTTGGCTTTTCCTTGGAGGGGAAGAAATTGTACACCTCCTAATATGAAATAGCTTGTTTTGAATATGCTCCCATTTTACTGATTGTTGTTTAATTACTTCACAAATCTTCAGATTTCCTCCTTCTCAGCTTGGCTGCAATGAGCAAGTGATAAGCTGTTGTTTAATTATATATACATGTGCATGTGCAAGAGAGATATTGTGAATTGTATAATACATTTTTTTTCATTTAGTGGTAATTCTTCAGTATTTCTGGGTTTCCAGACTGAAACATTTTTCATAATTTTAATGTTGGCTTTGGAAGTAATTTTACTTTTCTACGTATGCATCTGAGGAAAATGCAGATGAAAGATACCTTTTCTCACCACTTTGAAATACAGCACACCCCCAGTCAAACACACTCCCTCTGTTCCAGCTATTCACTGGCCAGGCCAAAATCTGTCTTACACTGCCCTGCTCTCTTTCTCCTGCTCTCTCTCTTGCTCTCTCTCACTTTCTTTCACTCTCTCATTCACTCTCTCACTTTTCCTCTCTTTTACTCCTTCTTACTTTCTTTCTGTTTGCCTGAGTGTGTACCTGGTGGTGAAAGAGAAGGCACAGGGGAGGGGAGACCATCTGAGCATTGCGAGACAGTGTTCAGGTGAAGTCTGTCAGACATAATGAGTAATCAAGGACAGTGAGACATGGATTGAGCACTTGGGGGAGCCTCCTGTGAGGTCCAGGATTCATTAGCCTAAAACAGAGGTGCTTCATGTCACCTTTGCTTTTGGTCCATTACTTCTACCTCTCAGACTCAAGCAGTTAAATCAGAGATAAGCTGATATAAACTCAGTCCACTAGCTGAAAGTGGATTGCATTTCAACTCTGGCATGTAACCTTGTGTGTGTTGCATGTTTCTGCCAATGAAATATCAAGACAGAGGAATGATACCGTGCTGTCATGATTAAATAATTAAATTAATTACTTAATGTAAGAAAACCTTGACAAATCAATATTTTTCAAATTAGGACTATGTGTCTTTTTTCCCCAAAATCGACACCACCTTAGTTTCAATACTTATTCCGAGATTATGCTAATTTTAATGCATTCTATTTCATTCCAAACATAAAAGTCTCTTTTTCTCATTTGTGCTCATGAGGTTGTCGTGAATGATCAAGTATACTGATTATGATCTTTGGCAGATCCTGCTACAGTCTCATGTAGAACACTGAGGAGAGATATCAGCCAATGCCGTTGTAACATACTTCTTACACCAGGAATTAAACTGGTTTAAACTGGATCAATTACCCAGTTTATCATGGCAAATCAGCAATCTAGATTTTGGAGCAAACAGGTCTGTTGGCTCATGAATGCTAAGAGTGACTTCTTTGGATGGTGTATGGTAACAGAAGTGTGCCTTATTTTGATATCCACAGCTAATTATGATAATGCTGCAGTTTCACCTCTTACAGATATATAGAGAGATAGAGAGATAGATGAATGAATAACATTCTTGCTATTTATATTGTTTAAGAATTTTTTTTAAATATTATGGTTAGTAATTGAATAACAACGGCCAAACAAAACAGACTTTTTTATTGCTTTGTTATTATTTGTCATTGTCAAAGTAAGCCTGTGTATGTTTGGCTTAAAAAAATACTGAATACTTGATTAATTGTACATACGATGACTGGTGCATTATTGAACTACAGTACAGTTGATAGTGACAGCCCTTATGCAGTGTGCATATGGCTTTATAAGATACATTAATCTCTCCTGCAGCATTAAGCTCTTTATTATCTTTCGTTATATCTGAAAAGGCACCTGATCTTGGAGGATAAAAGCGGATTAACCCTCAGTGTTGGTTGTGTTGTTGTTGTTTCTCATCGAGTTGGCTGGTATTGTGGTTTTGTGTGCTTATCGAGACCTGGTGGTTGTTGCTGTTACTACAAATATCTGATTACAAAAAAAGTCATTTTTAGCCTCATATGAAAATATCTTTAGGCCCAAAACCAGTACACACACACACACACACACACACACCCACCCACACCCACACACCATTATCGCTTGCCTACATGCTTCACTTAACAAAGGAGCATTTGTACTATAGCAACCATCAATTAATTGGCCACAAATCTCTCTCTAAAATAAGCCATTAAGGAGGCAAATTGCTTAAAGTTTATATAATTAATTAATAAAGAGTGTGATGAAATGGAGACTTATCAAACAAGCTAAGCTCCCATTAAAGAGGACTCTCACAAGGCAAGCTTATTAAATTCAGTCCCGAAACAGTGTTTACGACCTCATGAAAAAAGCCGCAGAAATGCAGAGGCATCGAGAAAAAGAAATGAGTTTGTATAATTAGTGACTATTAGGAGCTTTTAATCCAGTGGAGAGCGAGTGTTGTGAGAGCATGTTGTTCACCGAGGTGAGCTTTAGAAGAACCAGCGCTCAGAGCTTGTTTTTTTTTTTCCTGAAGGGAAATATGTTGACTCCCAAAGCACACATCTATTAAAGAAAAAAGAAAAATTAAACAGACCAAAAAAAAGTTCCTCCATGTTCCAGAATTGCTCTTTATCATATCACCTAACTTGTCCTTAGCTAACACTTACAAGCTTTCAGTGTGTGTGAGCATGGCAGGGTCTGTGCCAGTTTGTCTTATCTTGTTCACGTCCTTGGGTGTTTCATTTGCCCCACAAAAGAATGGGAATAATTTTATGAATTAATTAATTAGTAAGTAAGTAAATTAGTAAGGAAATAAATAAATAAGAAAAGAAACAAAATATCTAGCAAGAGAAAATTAAGGAATTGTTCAGGCATGCTGGACTAAGATGCACCAACTACTCTGGTTGCTTTACCAAGTCTAAAGGAGAAATGTACAGAAAGGTTTTGTGTATACCAGCAAGAGCTTATTATCTAATCCTTTCTAATGTTGCCATTTCTGTGCTGGAGGCACATACCACACTTTGATAGAAAGTGGATTAAGTTGGGTGTCTTATAGCCAATTTTAGCATTGTGTCTCATAGTCACTACAAGTTCTCTGTTCCTGCACATACACCACCAACTCAAACTCACTACCACCTTTTTGAAGCTTTCGAGTCTTTGCCTTGGGGCTAGGAAAGCAGTTTTGACCATCAGTACAAAATCTCATAGTTAGGAATAAAAGTTACCATGAACAGGCCTGGGAACATATTTGGAGTCCATAATGCTGGGAGGAAATGTAGCGTGTGCATGAGTGTTTATTCAATGTCTAAAGCAGGATGTCTTTGTTTTTTGGGTAGATGTGGTAATATTTTTAGGGACAGACTGAGGTCTGCTGCTTGGGCAATACTAGGGCCTCTGCAAGGCTCTGATTACCCTACACTGATCTGGCCTCTGCTGTATTTCTCTGTACTGCAGTGCAAAACCCTCAGCCTGCTCCTCTGCTTTCCTCCGTTCTGTACAACGGAAAGCCATGAAATGTGTCTGGCCTCAATATGACTTCTCTTCTCTTTCAGACATGTGCAAAACTTTCTTTCCTTTTTTGAATATTGTTTATATCTTTCTCACTTTCTGTCTCCTCTACCATCCCCCCCCCCTAAAAGCAGTTGGAGGACACTCTGTGGTTTTGCAAAATGTTTTTCATGTGTCTCTGACTCTTGTGACATCTTCTTATTGCACACTCGAGCAAGGGCTTGCATTTCGCAGATGAATAAGGTAAGCTTGCAGCCACTTCCATTTCTTTGCAGTAGACCGAGAGAAATGTGAGACAGTGTGTCGAAAATACTCCACAATCATTATGTCTCCTCATTTCCCTGCCATCAGAGTGTGGCATTTGAAGGACCATCTTCATACATGAGCAACACTGCTTATGCTGTAATGGAAAACAGTTGGTCTGAGTGATGGGGAGGAGGAGAGGGAACACCGGATGGGTGGAGAGAGGTTAAATGTCATGAGAATGTCATGTAATCTATACCATGTGATGCTGTAGCCTCTTCAACTGGATTAAAATTACAGAGTCTGTGCTTGTTATATAGGTGATGTGTGACCTTATAGACCCACATGCTGCTGTTTTACCATGTATGGGATACTTAAGATTTCATGTCTAATTTCTGCAGGCTGCTGCAGGAATTATTCTACCATTTGTCACCAGATAAGTGGTACAATATTGGCTGCCATTGTGTGAGGTAGACAACACAAACAAATGAATTCATCAGAGATACGTTAAGTTACTATGGCATGGGGCTTATTCAAACTGACTCATGGGATGGAGCCACACAGCTATGAGTGCATGCGCACATGCGTGCATGTGTGTGTGACGCACAACACTGAAGCACTGTAACCCTTCCACCTGAGGGAGCAAACATCAGGTGTAAAGTGTGCTTTGTGTTTGTAATTACTGTGCTTGAACTGCATAAGTGGACAGGACCAAAGCTGCGCCTGCATTCATTCCAATTAGCTCAACATGTCTTGCTGTTACAAACATTGCAGTGGAGGCAGAACAAAAGAGTTTAAATGAACTAGACTAATGCTCACAAATTCAGCCTATAGCTTTTGTGACTTGTTCAGTACCACGCTTTGAAAGAAATCTTTTTACATTTGCCATTAAAGCGTTATTTTAGAATGATTGTTTTTTTCAATTAATTTTTATACGATTACGTATGTATACACCAATCAGCCATAAAATTAAAACCACTGAAGGCAGAATAACACTGATTATTTTGTTGTAATGGCACTTGATGTGTGGAAACAGGAAAAGGATCTGAGTGACTATGACAAATGGCCAACCTGTGACGACTGGGTATTTGTATTTGTGGTATTTGAACCACCTCTACTCCCTGCATCCTTAGCATTCCATTGTCTTCCCTCTTATTCATGCACAGGTATGCTCTCACTACAGTTTAGAATGCAAACATCATAGTCCATGGGGACTCCTGTTTAATCTTGTCTGTCAATCTGTCCATCACCATAGAAGGAAAGAAGGGCTCATAGCTGATTGAACTCATCAGTCACTCACTGTTGTGACCTCACTGTTGTCACGCTGCCTTTGTAAATATCCTACACTCTCGTATACTTCTCTGCCACTCCTGACAATACCACAACTCCTCCCTATGCACCCTCTCAAATGCTTTCTCCAAGTCCCAGTGCAACTCCTTCTGACCCTCTCTATACTTCTTCATCAACACATTCAGAGCAAACATTGCATCTGTAGAGCTCTTTCCCAGCATGAAACCATACTGTTGCTCACTGATCACTCATGTCTCTTCTTAACCTAGCTTCCACCATTCTTTCCCATGCTGTGGCTGATCACCTTTATCCCTCTGTACTTACTACAGCTCTACACATCACCCTTATTTTTGAAAACTGGTACCAGTACACTTCTCTACTCCTCAGGCATTCTTTCAATGAAACGGGTGGGTGATTTTCTTGGACTCAGTGCGCAGATGTTTCGTGGAAAGCCAGACCCTGTCAACTACATGGAACAATTGCCCCCAAGTGCGATGTGTGACAAAGGGCGCCGATGGACTGGGAGAGGTTGCAGGTCCCCTGAAGCTGGTTGGTTAGAAGTCTTTGCCCTAGCACACACTGCACAAGTCTGGACGTGCTTCTGGACCATCTTCGGCCATAGCTGGCCACTAAAACGCCCTCTGGATGAAGGTAAGTGTCGAGTCCCTGGATGGCCAGAGAGGGCAGAGTAGTGGCCCCACTGAAGGACTTCAGGCTGAAAATCGATGGTAACAAAGAGCCCTCCAGGCAGGGTTCCAAGGCATGCACTTGGTGGATCCGATCGTCCATGGTATGGTATGACAGGTGTGGGATCTGTCTGGGGTCTCTCTGCCTCGTTTTGTTGTGGGAGGGCATCGACAGTAAGAAAGATTGAAGTTTAAAGTTCGAAGTTCAAATAACAGGGACCACCACACCTGTTGAGGATTCAACTGCATCAGCTGCTTGGATGGTAAGTGTGTTTTGGTGGTCCGTCCAGACCGTAAATTGCTCGCTGCCACCCTGGAGCCAGGGACACCTTCCAGAGCCCACTTGATGGCCAACAGCTCAGGTCCTCTACACTGTATCGCTGCTGTGAGGGATTAGATTTTCTGGAGAAAAAACTGCAGGGATGCAGTTTCTGGTCTGGACCTTGCTGGGAGAGGACCGCTCCTATGTCCACATCAGAAGCGTCCACCTCCACAACTAATTATTTACCAGCATAAAGATGGAGGAGGATGGGAGCTGAGGTGACAAGTAGGCACAAATGATGAAAAGCATCAATGGCTTGAGGGATGAGCTGAAACTGACCCCGGTAAGATAAAACCATCAATAGAAATTTGCAAACCCCAGAAAGCACTGGACCTGTTTCAATGTCTTGGGTAGGGGCCAATCACACACAGCCTCCAGCTTCTGGGGGGTCCATGGCCACACCCTTAGGGGTTATCACAAAACCCAGGAATGTGGTGGAGCGCTGGTGGAAAGCGCATTTCACCAACTTACAGTATAGCTGGTAGGCCAGCAACCTCTGAAGAACCACCCTCACATGCTGTATGTGTTCTTCTGAAGTCCTGGAATAAATCAAGATGTCATCAAGATAAACAAAAGCCCATCGATGAACTGTTGGAACAGTGCAGGACTATTGCACAGGCCGAATGGCATTACCAGGGTCTCATAGTGTTTGATAGGAGTTATAAATGCTGTCTTGAACTTATCGCCCTCCTGATGGGAACCAAGTTGTAGGTACTCCTTAGGTTCAGTTTCGTAAAGATAGAAGCACCAGAGTGTGCGGTATTAGTAAGTGGAAGCATGTGCCTATTCTTCACCGTGATGTGATTGAGCCCCAGGTAGTCGACACAAGGATGGAGACCCCTTTCATTTTTCTTGACAAAAAACGAACCCCACGGGCGCAGGAGAAGTGGAGGGCTGAATGGTCCCCTGGTGAAGCCCATCATGTAATCCTCTGTTCCTCCATGGAGAGGGAATATAGTTTGCCACGGGGAGGTACCACGTCTGGGAGGGGGTCGATGGCTAGGGGAATCACCAGCGGACCAGGTGGGAGCCCTCCCCATTCATCTGGTCTGTCCATTTCCCTGACAGAGAGGGCAGGCAGCGCAATGGTATTTGGGGGAGGTGCAATAGGCACACAGGCCTTCACGATAGCGACTGTTTCTCTCCTCAGGAGTCAGAAAAGCGCACCCTAACTGCATGAGTTCCCCTGCCATCTCCCGAGTGGTCCAGAGAAGAAGGTGGAGAACCGTCTGGCGAAGACTCCATGGTATCTGGAGCTGATGTGGTGGGAAGACGGCTCCATGCAGGGATAGGGGGTTGGATGCGAGGAGCTGGCCACGGCCTGGCAAGTTCGTCCTTCATCCGTGGAGCCAGCCCCTAGTAACCGGATCTCCCCAGCTGATCTGGACGGCTAAGGTTCAGAACGCGTAGTGGCTCACGAACTGATCGTCAGTCTCCACCTTGCTATGAGGGTGTTGAAAGGGGGTCCTGAGTTAGCGGATAAATTCTAGATGAGTGTGCCATATCCATATACGCCTTATGGACCGCGGTGGCCCACTCAGCTGCCTGCCCAGTGAGGAGGGAAGCGAGAAGCGCAATCCTGCTTCGGTTGGTGGTATATCTTGCAGGCTGGAACTCAAATTACATGTTTAGCTTGGTCAAAAAGACATCGGACTTCCCGTCCTCACCATCTCACTTATCTGGTAACCTGGTGCTCAGCAGACAGCTCCTGGTAGGCCTTCTTGAGCAAGCTCAGCATGGGCCACAAAGGACTCATGAAGAGTTTGTTAGTCAGCCCACTGATCATGGTGGTTTGCTGAGTGCGGTGTCACATACGGCTGTGAACTCCACTGGGTTCACGGAATGCGGCTCAGTCATTCTGTCACAAATTTAGAGGCTAACTGTTACACCAGTGTAGCGTGGAGGGTGAAACCAATCACTACACGAGAGAGAGGTAGTCCACGCTCTTTGATCTGAGAACACTCCCTTATAGAGTAAAGATTCCCACCGGAATTCTCATTCACACACAGAAAACAGAGTATTCACGGTCTTGGAGAGGTGATCTGGCAGGGTACAGTGAAGATTTAGTGACTGAGAAATGGCTACCTCTGTTCCTTGGCTTAAATACCATGTGACGTGCTTCACTTCCGGTTCCTCTTGTGCGTTACGTGACCAGAATACTCCTAACATCCTCTTTACCTCACAACAGGTACCCCATTTCTCCTCCCATCCACACTGATTTGAAACCTCCTCCAATACATCTGGCATTACTTCCCTTCCATCTGGTCTCCTGCAAACACATTATATTAACCTCCCTTCTCTGTATCATCTCAGCTAGCTCTCTCGCTTTACCTGTCATACTGCAAACATTTAAAGTCCTCAACCTCATTTCTTCTCTCCTACTCTTCCTCCTCTCCTCCTGCCTTCGGACACACCTTCCTCCTCTTTTTCTTTTTTGGCCAACAGTTGCCCAATTTCCGCTAGCATGAAACATCATCTATTGGAAAATGGAATGCCAAAACAGTACCTAATATGCATGCATATCTGGGGAGTGCAGTGCGGTGGGCTGGTACTGGAGCAGAATGCTAACTGGGCACCCAGGTGCCGAGGTTTCAAAGAGATGAGCGCAGGGTAGGGGAGTCTGTTTAAAGTCCCCAAAGGAGTGCATTATTGCATGATCCCTTAACAGAAACTATCCCTGGGTTTGAAGTATTGACCTTGTGAAAATGAAGGCTGACTGCTCTCTTAGACCCAAGCTTGATGTTTAAGCCACCTCCATTAACACATAATATGGGGGAGAGAGGCATTAAGCTATTCCTTAGACGTATTTCAAACTGTGTGTGTTTTTCTTTAAGAAATTCCAGGACTTTCTGTGTGAAGCTGTCAAAAAAATCCTATCAATATTCTGTTAACTTAGAATTTGCAGTTTAATTCTATCCATGTTTGTTTTATCGGTTTTTTTTCTTTTTATCTCCCACTTTAATGCAGATAAATAGGCATAGAAAAAAGGACCTCAGTAGCAGTCTACTTTTATTTTTTCTTCCTTTGACTTCTCTGTTTTATGAGTAAACAGAGGGAGTGGAGCAGAGAAAGAATCTGTGCTGAATAACATTACTGATTCTGTTTCAACATAAACTTTCTTTCAAGCCCTATGAAGAGGCCAGGCGAGCCAGGGTAATGATTTGCCAGAGCAGGGGAAAACGTATTAAAGGCTCTCTCTGTTTTAGCTTTGTTTGATGTTTCCAGGAGTAATATTTGATGTTATCAGGTATTTATAATAACAGTAATGAAAACATTTAATTGTCATTCACTTAACCTAATTTAGATTATTTACAAAATTGTGGACAATATTGCAGCTGTTATTATTATATGGTAGCAATATGACTAGCATTCCTTGAGTGGCATCTAAGTTTTTTTTTGGAGTTGAGTTGGGTGGAGTTGATGAAGTCCCTTGCTAGACTTTACTTCTGTACAGCTGAACCAGACTGCTTCTCGATTCACTCAGTCATTATTAATAAAGCAGTATCAATAGTCAGTAGCCTTTTCTACACTGAAAAGGATACTGTTTTACAGTTTTTCAGTTCACCTGCTCCTTTGTGCTTTCAGAGTACTTTGAACCTGTGCAGCTTGAAGTCCTCCATATCCTGAACAGATCAATTTGAATCCCTTTATTACTGTATGAGCTGCATGACCAGCTGATACAGTCCATGTTGCAGATATTGTTGTATGGTCTTATATGCATTAAATGCTGTTTACCAAATTGCTCCCTACTACTAACTGTGACTGCGTTAGTACATAATTTACTGTGATGGACAGAGTGTATTACCTTGTAACTGGTTGTGTTCTCATGGGGAGTGGTGGAGTTTTGTTAACTGACAGAACAGCTGCTTGGTTCTGTATTATTACAATTCATATGTCAGTTTTTAGTCAGCTTTAGTACCTTTGTGCTATAGAGCATGAGCTGAAACACAGAGAGGAGATCAAAGTTGATACCAGCACTTAGAGAGATGATAGTGGTAACCACTGACAAAAGGAAAGCCCTGTACTTACATACATGTTACAGCTCATGAGTGAACCTATTCCTTCTATTTATGGATTGAAATGACTGAGGTGTTTAACACAGCTGCATATTGAAAGCATACCCTGTTTATTGTGACATTTTATGGAGAATGAGTTACTTACTGTTAAGCTTTGCACCATTTTCAAACCTTCACTTGAAACTCCCTGCAGTCTTGATAAGTTGTATGTATTCATTGGAATTTACATGTACATTTACACTCAAAAATGTATTCTACTTCGTTGAAAAAGTAAAGGGTCTCTTTGTTTTATACTATTTACTTTGTATCCATCCATTCATCCCTCCATCCATTAATCTTGCAGTATACCCTTTTATTTTCATCTTTTTTTGCATGTGTTGCTGGGGAACCATAATTCATGCTTTTACATGCCAATTAGTGGCAAATTATTCATCTCTGAAGTAAAAGGTCCCCCACTTCTACCCTTTTCACTGCAGTCCTAGCTAAAGAAGGGCATTACAAAACAATGGGCGTAAGTTTGTTGAAAAGTTTGGGTTAGGTCCACAGGGTCATGGGCAGCAAAAGTCCCCTGAAGCAGTTAAAACCAAATTTTTGTGCCCTTATTATTGATATTTGTTCATCCTAAAGCAGATTAAGACACTGCTTCACCACTAGGCAGCCTAACAAGACACTAGGCAGCCTACCAAGACACATGTAAGGCCTTTTTGAGTGTATTATGACTCTTAATCTCAAGATATGAGTTAAGAATTGACCATTCAAAATGACTCTTGTTATCGTTTATGCATTTAAGAATTGTTGGATGAGAGCAGCTTTGGGTTTAAGCCTCACTATGCCCTGCTCAAGTTGAGAGGGACAGTAAAAGAGATCACTGTATAATGACATTGGTGATAAATGCAGACCTTAGGGTGCTGGGACTTTCACCTCACTTATCCAACTTTCATTTAGCTTTTCTTTGATAAAGGCCAGCTCTTCTGGAAGATCACAATTGTCTCGCTTGCAATGACATGTCACAACCGCTCTTATCATCTGTTGATCCTGACTGTGTTCAAAGGATCCTGTGCTATTTCATGATTATATTACAAAAACATTCCTCCCTCTGTACCAGAATATTGGAGGAGATCTAGAATAAATGAAGTATTTGTTTTGATTGACTCATTTCCTGTGCTGAGTCCTTGTCAGTAGCTACATTTCATCTGCTGTAACCGAGTAAATGTATGTAATTCAGTATTGTTTATAGATTTGTTTATTTTGGAGCACATGCTACATTTGGACCTACAGCGCTATGAAGCAGCTACTTCCAATGATTTTTTGTGTATATAATTCATGGACCATGCATCTAATCTAGTTAGAGAACAGAAACTCCATATGTCGCCAGTCAGTACTGAGGACTTGCGTGTTACGTTTTCCAATTCTGATTCCAATGGTGTGGATTCTCTGCGTGTATGTACGTCCCAACTCAGAAATCTGGAGTTTGGCTAGGCACATCCGCAAGCACTCAGACTGCTCTTTTATTAGGCAAACTGGAGCACTAAGTGACAGGCTTAAACCCCTATAGCCATATTTACCACAGGGGTCAGTCCACAGTCCAATTGCACAGTAATCCAGTCAGCAAGTAGCAGTGTGTCCCATAAACGCCACATAATCCCACCTACCGGGGTAACAGCAGTGAACACGGTTCATGCTCAGCTAGCATGGATACACTAATTCCAGAGCAGAGTAGGTTAGGACCTGCTGTTTACAGTCCTGCCAGGCCTGTAGTCACAGCCTGAGACCAGGCTGAAATACAGCACAAAAACTCTGCCCCATTTCCTCTACTGTAATGCACATTTACCAGGCACAAGTCTGTAATTATAACTCATTAACTAAAACTGTTATAGCTATATACAACTGTAATCAAGGTTGCAGTTTTGAAAAGAATTTGATAGATGGTTGCTGATTTTTTGGACGACAGATCAGAAATAATGGGCAGGTAGAAGAAAGCAATGTCACACTATTAAATTATGCATTACCCTAAGAGGTCTTTTACTTATTTACTTTTTTTCCCCTAGATTCTCTGGTTGTGTGTGTGGATTTATGATAAGGGGCCTCAGGGATTTAAATTAGTAATGCCGACAGAGAGAGGGAGAGAACCTGAATCTCTGCACCAACTGGACCATGCTCATCCCACACAGAGCCAAGTTCTGCCAAGTTAGGGCTTTCAAAAAGCAACAAGCTGTTCTCCAGCATTCATGGAGCTGCGGTTTCTAGCTTTCCTTCACACCTTTCAGAAATATTTTCAAAGATGGGGGTAGTAGGGGAGGGGGTTATTTCCCCTTGCCACCATCTTTCGTTCTTCCTGCCTGTGTAACTACACAAGTGGTTCAGTGCATTTACTTGAGAAACACACACAACTGAAGGTGAAAATGAAATGAATGAGTGCATATAGATGCAGTTTATAAATGTGGAACTTTGACACTCTGTTGGAAATGCTGTATAGTATCTTTTTAATCATCAGGTGCCTGTCAGACTAATGTCACCAATTCATGTTTGTTGGAAGGTGTTTGAACGATGTGAAACAAGAAGTTTGTGTAGAGCCTCTGTCTGAGATACACAGGCACATGTAGTCTGTGAAGAGTGGCAATGCATGAATTTGAGCATTGACTGCTTATGGTCGGATTGGAGAGACTTTCAATTACACTGCACATATCTGCTGCTTGGTTTGATTCCAGCAGATTAACCTGTCTCTCATTACCAAGCGCGACGGCAAGCTGCTTGAGAAGTCTGCATCCCCCCCTTTCTTATCCTTTAGCAAACCTTGTCATTTTCATGCCCACACATATGAAGTATTTCTTAAGCCTTTTCTCCACATACACTGTGTTCCAAATTATTATGCAAATGATATTTTTCTCTGATTTTCCTAAATAGTCGATGCAAATGACAGTCAG
>JBBPCX010000032.1:65132-88114 GCA_037974365.1 Hydrocynus forskahlii
ACATCCATTGTAATTTCTGATTATGTTCATATTACTGGTCATTCATCTGTAAATATTGTAGTTTATGCTTGTACATATAACCTTACATGCACTTTACCTGTAAGTACTGCTTATTGCACTTCTGGTTAGACCTAAACTGCATTTCGTTGACTTGTACATGTGTAATGACAATAAAGTTGAATCTAAATCTAAATCTAAATCTTAAGAAGAATAAAATGAAAACCATGAGAACACTCAGAGAAACACATGAGATAGCTCCACACGAGATGCGTCACAGGGGAGCAGCCACTCAGTAGCAGAGAGAAATAAATAACAATCTTGGATTGGCTACTTTCAAACCTCCTGCCTCTAAGTACAGTGGTATTTTACCATCCCAAGACGAGCTTTCTTTGTTTTCTCTGGACAGTACCAAAAATGTATAGTTATATTTTATATGGAAATGTAGCTGGATTTACGTTAATATTTGTTACAAAATTAGTAAATTATATTTTTCTTAACAATTTAGCACTAAAACGCATGAAAAATGATATATTGCCATGAAAAAAGCTGTGACGTCCGGGCCTCGTCTGCCACGCTCCCTTGTCCTTGTGTTGGATTGTTTATGTTTGGGCGCAGCACTGAGCAGTGGAGGCTCATTCCGTTCAGATGTGTCTGATTGCCTTGCTAAGCGCCGTACCTAAACATAAACAACCCAGCACGAGGGGTATGGCAGGTGAGGCCCGGACGTCACAAAAGCAAAAACAATTGCAGAGGATATCTGTGGTTTCCACGAACATGCGGGAGTTTCCGCTAATGATAATTAGAAAAAATACGCGAGAGACTGAAGCCACGACTGCTGAACCACGTACAAGCGGGGGTTTACTGTAGTATTCTCTCAGTTATACATCTTGAGACCTATCATGCAATGCATGCTCTGTCAGCCCTCCCTTCTGCACCTCGCCACGGCAACAGCCTTCTCTCTGTTATGATTGGCTGGGCCTTCACAGGCTTTTGTCTTTGCCCTTGCTTGTTGTTATTGTTTATCTTGTTTGTCAATCACCCAGCTTGCCTGCCATCTCTGGCACTGGCCCTCATACATATTCATGAAGCCTCATTACCTGGTTGACTGTGGGGCCTGGCAGCAGTACCCCGCTTTTGTTCCTGAGACTAACAACAGGTGACTGGAGCAGCCTGGCATATTGTTTCCCATCATTTGCATGGTGTAAAGTGCACATGTGGGACAGTACGATAAGTATGGAAGTGTACAGGACTTCCAGATTACTAGTCATGCAGAGGTGGCTGCTTGCCGCCTTAAGCTTAATTGAAACTTGATTCTGGCATCATTCTCAGAGCCTTGTCTGCATCAAATGCTAATTCGGCAGGCCAGTATGAAACATACTTAGTAGGTGCAGGTGGACCATACTTAGTAGGTGCAGGTTTTCACTATTTTTTTTTAACTTATTTACTCAACATCTGTAAATAGGCAATTACAGTCCAGAATTAGTAATACCCCAATTTAATGAGAGTGAAAATGTCTTTTTATGTTTCTTAGATGTTCTCTTTGCCCAGCAAATAAAAAAAAAGATAAATTCCATTTAAGCGCACTACCACAAAAAACAAATCACAGATGATCACAAAATAATTCTATTCTAAAAATCATGTAATAATTAATAGCACCCCCCATTAACTAATTTTCCCCTCTGCCAACAAAACAGTACTGAGTCTTCTATTTTAATGTTTTAAAAAAGCTCAGAATATAGGAGAAGGGGTTTCCAGGTGTTCTTCAATGCAGTATCTCCAGATCTTTCCGTCTGAGTCCTGAGTCTTTTCTTGTCCATTCGCTTTTTGAGCTAAACCCTCAAGTATTCAATTGGATTTAGGTCAGGGAACTGGGATGGTCATGACAGAAGCTTAATTTTGTGTTCAGTTATTTTTGAGTGGATTTTGATGTGGTTTTGATGGATTGTTGTATTACTGAGCTTTTTGGCAGAGACTGACAGATTTTTGTTTAAAATCTCTTGCTGTTTCCTAGAATCAATAATGTCACATATGTGAATGATAGTGCCAGGGCCTTTGGAAGAAATACAGCCTCACAGCATCACATGACATTAACCACTTAATGTCAATTTTTGTTAAGCTCAGTTTTTGTTTTGTCTGACCCTTGCACCCTGTCCCACTTAAAGTTCGAGTGTTGTGTGGCAAACTGGAAAAGTGTTTTGTGTCAGAGTAAAAAAAAAAAACAACCTATAATTCTGAAACTGTGGTGTTCAAAGACTTATTTCTCTGACCATCCTCACTGTGGCTGGCTCATGTTAGTTTTGAATATCCTAAACTCGAACTTTTGATATGGGCATTTTGGATACAAGAAAATGAACAGCTGTTTTCTTGTATCTGTTCCCTGATTTGTTCACATCAGCACACTTTTGCTTTATGCTCTTTGCTGGTGGATAGCTAAGGGATTTGGGCCCCTTTGTCATCTCATTTTTTTACCTTAGTGAAAGAGGAAAACATCGATGACTGCATAAAAAAAGCACTTTGCGTGTCGGGATAGCTCAACATAATCAAACTTTTTTCAGTTGGGAAATGAAATATTTCCTTAGTTCTTAGGTGTCTGGAATACAGTATTTATTTATTTTGGTTAGGAATGACTGTGGTGTCGCTGAAACTTTATTACACAAACAAGAACTGTCTTTCAGAGGT
Source organism: Hydrocynus forskahlii (assembly GCA_037974365.1). Lineage (NCBI taxonomy): Eukaryota > Metazoa > Chordata > Actinopteri > Characiformes > Alestidae > Hydrocynus > Hydrocynus forskahlii. The sequence continues at coordinate 67,812 of JBBPCX010000032.1, forward strand.
GAGCTCATCCCTCAAGTGGGTGGTGTTTAACAAAAGATGTTTAACTAGATAAGAACATATGTAAGAACTTCCAACAGAATAGTTAATTAAGTAGTGATGATGTAGCTACAGCTGCTACCTAAAATTCCTTGACTGCTGCAGGTAAACTGCAGGTAGTTACCATACAAATCACTTACATTATTTATAAAATCATCTCTGTTATATACTGTTGATACTGACCTTTCTATTACTTTTCATATATGCATATAACTTTGGAAATTATGTAATCCTGGTAACAGTTTTGTTTGTATGAAATATATGTTTTTATTTTAATGTCCCCACACCATGTATGCCTATGATCCAGAGTTACTTACAACTGAATCACATTACACATTGTAGCTGAATGTACTGCCCTTGGTCTTGCCCAAGGACTCTTATTGGTATGGCGTTCTTGGGCAGGTGTGTACATTCAGAAAAAATAATTAAAATTTGAAATTTGATTCCAAGCTTTTGTTTTATTGTGCAGGCTCAATATGTTAGCGTTCTTCCATCAGATGGAAATGTATCACTGACACCGGTCCATGCCATGATAGTGATGATGGCCTTCAAATTAAGCCCTCAATTTTACCTCCATGTGAGGCTGTACTCTTTTTTGCTCCCATCCTCCCCACCCTCATGTCTCACTTTTACATCTACGTTTATTGTGGCATGTAAGGCTCGCAACATTTCTGCTGTTTCCTCTCGCTCTTCTGATTAATCTCCTTTAATCCCTCCCTGCAAAACTGCGAGAAATTTTCACAGATCGCTCAGGTGTCTTTGCTCTCTGCCCCACGGAGAAACGTCTTCGGAAAGACAAAATTAATGTCATGGCAGGTCTGTCAGCTTTACCAACTTCATCCCTCACCACACCAAATATACTCTTTTTTTCTTGTTTGGTGTAATGGAATTTGTCACCCTTGGTTTGCCGCTTGTCAATCGCTGGTAGTGGCGGCGAGCACCTCTGTCAATGAGATCGCTTTTGGATTTGTCACATTGCTGTTGTTGTAGATTAGCCAAAAGAACAGCCCACCAAAGTGTCATTTTTTGTGGCCGTCAGGAAAAATCCCCTTGTAGAAGTAGATGCGTTTTTGTTGTTGTTGAAAGCCTTTACACCTAACAGAAAAGCCCGACTTTACTTGAGTGGGAAAAAGTGGTCTGCCTGTGTGTTTCAGGCCTCCCTGTAGTATAAACAGAAGTAGTAACATGATTAGCTTCATAATTGGTGGTGTTGTCCCATTAAAACAAGATTCTATGAAATCTGTTTTTCTCTCTTTTTCTATTTTTGTAGACTGAGGGTGACTTGTAATCTAATGGGATTGGAATTATTTGCATTGATGGTGTCATGTTAACTATTCAGCCCTCCATTTTAAAAGACAGTTCAAAAGCATCTGCCACAGGTTTCTATGAGATAGACTGACTCATTTCATCTTGCAGATTTTATTTTGAGTGAAATGTTTGTTTCTTAGCACCTGTAGTTATTATACATAATATAATATTATATATGTATACTTTACCTTTAACAAGCATACAGAATTATTCTGTGTGACGAATGACTGCATTAAATACTCCATGAACATTTTTATTAGTGTTCAAAGTACAGTTTTTGCTGCAAATATCGATCTAATTGAGATCTCTGGTATCGATTTAAGTGGTGGTCTCTCACATGGTTTACCGAAAGGCATGCTTGAGGCCTGTTGAGAAGTCATAGCTGGAAGATAACAGTCTAATGTTTCAAATCAGCATTAGGTAGACGCATGGTGCAGAGTTCGAAAATTGAGGAGAAAATCAATTAGAAATGAGGGGCAGAAATTGGCAGTCACATCTGTCAGAGCTGCATGAAACAGACTTGACTACTCCTTCCAGACAAAAGGCCAATGTTTAGTACTAGGAAGCAGGAGGTTAGACAGAAGAGAAAAAAAGTGTTACAGCCCTCTTGTACCCACTCACTCATCTCTCCTGTTGTCTGAATTCTTTGAGTTTAATAAAGAGTTTACTATAGAGAGAGCATTTTTATTGATTACACTGGCCCTGCGAGTATATGTCATGTGCGGGGCTCAGGGAGTGTAGCAAGGGGCAGGGTTCCTTTTGTTGTTTTTTTTTTAAAAACACAACACAAAGAAAGCACGAGGGCCCTAAACACAGGGGACTACATAAACCAGGAGACACATGAAGGCCGGATAGAGTGAGGGTATGTGTTAGGGTTGGAATCACTGGAGCTTAAATACACACAAGACTCTGACATCAACCAATCATGAAGACAATTACTTAAACTCAAAAAACCAAACAGCTGACAGAAGTGTGACACTCGACACTCGAAAGATAAATTGAATAGCGGCCTCCAGCGGCTGCTGACCAGGAATTTCACAGTATAATACAAGATATGTTCATCTTTCATGTTTACTGGCTTTACTGTTGGGAATATGTTTTGAATAGAGGCGCATAGGTGAGGAATTAATTTTCATCCACTAAAGTGTGTTTCTTTTTTTCTACCCTCTTGTTTACTTGTTAAAGATGATCTGATTAACAAATTATAATGAAAAATTAATACTACTGAAGTATGGCATTTATTTATTTCTTCCTAAAGAATTTGTAGTTTTAGAAAAGCAGTGTTTTCAGCTGTCTTTGCCATCATCATCAAGCCCTCTGTGGATTCTGAAGCTTTTTTTTCTTTCTGTATGTTGCACCAGACTTCAAACAGCCCAATTAAAGACTATTAACAGTTAAGAGGTTAAGTTTGTTTCTGAAACTTGAAATAAATTAAACGGAAGCAAGTTGACAGCAGCGGAGATCAAAGAGTGTTGCTAAAGGCCCTACAGATGCCAATCTGTAGTGTTTGTTGAACCAGCCCCTATATCATAGAAGCCCACTATCTAGCGCTCTCTCTCTCTCTTTCTTTCTCTCTCTCTCATTCTCTTTCTTTCTCTCTCTCTTCTTCTCACTTCTTTGCTCTTAAAGAATTAAATAGCTGAGACAAAGCACAATTTTTCATTTACCAGTATACCATATACCAGCATACCATATACCAGTAGAGGGGAAAATCTGTAGAACTTTTGCGGAGTAGCATTTATTGGCTGCAGTTTTTACATGTTTCCTTCTATGGACTAAACTGAGAAACCTTGATGAAAATGTAAGACAAAGACTTTTTATAGGATAACAAAATATAGGAGAGAAGTATATCAAAATTTTACTTTTTACACTTTTATGACTTTTCGAGCATCCACGATCCATTTTCAAAACCCAAGTTTTGTGCATGTTTTTGATGACATTGCACTTGTGGTATGAAGTGCAAAACAGACTCAAAGCATAATAGTCGCAAGCTATGTAAAACACTAAAAATATCGACTGGATAAGGACATTACTAGTCTAGTGTTTCCACTGCTGTTAAGCAGGCTGTACAGCCTGTCTAGATGTATTTTACTTAAATTACTTAAATTAGGCTTAATTTGAGCAAGAGGCAACGTGCGCACGAGATCAGTCATTGTCAGTTGTGCACATTCAATAAAACTCTTTGATTTACATCTGCAAATACATCTGCACTTCTGTGTGCCAGCCACCAGTCATAACAGATGAATGGACCTACCCAGGTGCAGCAGGAGTTTTGAATGTTTGAACCCAGCAATTGATTATTATCTGTATCTGCCCTCTGGAGAGCATATCCATGCCAGCTTTCCACAGTGCTCTGGAGAGCATGTCCACGCCGGCCTCCCAGTCACCTGCTCCCCTGCTGCCGGCTTCCCAGACTATGAGTCATCAGGGGGAGGCTACCCAGGATGAGGTAGTCACCTAGGATGAAGTCCTGGAAGTGGATCCAGCCACATGTACCTCTGTTTCCAAACCTACACATTCTCCTAAACCCTGCACCCAGCCCAAGTGTCCATTTCCGGTCCTCATTATAATTAACACACCTGTCTCTGTTTCCACCGTGGTCTTTGTCTCTGCCCCTTCTCTCAACCTGTTCCCATCACAATCTCTGTCAACATACCAGTCACAGTCCAGGTCCCAGTCACTGTCTCATCTCGCCCAGTGTATCATCTTTTTCCCCTAAGCCTCACACCCAGTCACAATTCCCTTCTTCTACCCATCTGCTTCAGGCAAACCCCAGTCTTGGCCTCCTAATCCCACTTGTCAGCATCAGTCCCCCATGCCCATTCCTCTGTCCATTTGCATTTTGTGCTCACAATGTGAATTTATTCAGGCATAGGCTTTGTCCATTGTAATGGATATTGCCTGTCAGAATGTTTTCAGCCAGTGACTTCTTTTATTTCAGCTACATTAATTGAAGTTGAGTTGGGTTGAAGAAAGAGTTCAACAGCACACCTTACTAGTTAACTAACTTAGCCACATGTGAGATGTGTTACGTGTGACATGTGTTCTTAGTGGTTTATTGTTAATGCAGCACTCTGTTAACTGATAAAACAACACTTCTTGTATCTTTATACTAGTAAATGGCTAAAACATCACTCTTAATTTGAAATAATCGATGTTCAGGCTTCTGTCTTATTCTGTGTTTAATCTCCCACCATGTCTGGGTAGTGTTAACCCGTTTGTCTGAATTGGTATCCAAACCTGTTTGTTTGAATCAGTCCATCTGAATCCGTCTGAATCTCTAAATCTGTCTGAATCTATGAATCTTTGTCTAAATTTCTGAATCTTTGAATAAATTTCTGAATCTTTGAATCTACCTGACTGAACTTCTGAGTCTGTCCGGCTCCAGTTGTTGCTGTCAGTCTCCCTATTTCCTAGTATCTGACTCTGTTCTGAGCCCCTCCTCTGGACCCACTTGTGTAGCAGTCTGTTTGCACCTCGGAAGCCACACCTTAGAGGGGGGGTTCTTTCACACCCTACCTCATTTCACTTCCCCTACTGTTGTCTCCATTTTGGTTTCTCTCGCTGTCGTTATTAGTTTTACCTCTTACTAATTTGCTAGCTCTTTATTTAAACCCAGCCCTACCCAAAATGCAGTGTCCGTTCACTGTCATGTTTACCACAACTGTCACTTGGCGCTGCAGCTTTTCTCTCTCTGTTGCTTACAGCCTTATGTGGGAAGTCTCGACTCACCTGGTGGACAAAGGGAGCATGCATCTGGCTGTGCATTGAAAGTTGGAGCAAGAGGCAATGAACACAAGCTTAGAAACTCTTCTGTTTGGTTTTTATTGTGGACTTAGTTTTGAACCAATGAGGACAAACCAGTGTGAAGTGTAACCTTCTTACTCCTGTGCATGTACAGTAAAACTCTTTGGTCTCCACTCCACTGAGTGCGTCCAAATGCATCTCCACTTCTGTGTGCTAGCCACCAGTCATGACATCATTAGCCACAAAGCCACAGAGTTTATATATAATGTAAATAGAAAATAAAACAAGAACAATTGTATATTCAACTTCAAGCAATGTTTATATTTTTCTTATATAGTTTTAAAGAAATGATTTGTCATAAAGGAGACTTTGTCATAAAGGAGCCTGATCTCTTATACAGGGCAGTCCGTACTCTTCTTTTCATAGACTCCAGCAAGCTATGTACAGGCTTTTCTCTTCTTTACTTCATAATAATAAAAGTAATGATAACATTATGACCAGGGGTTGACATAAGTGGTACGCAAATGCGCGGCAGTTTTCAGTCTTCACAGCGCAAATGCGTACCTAATTTGTGACTTCATACTGCATACGAGAACACCCCCCCCAACCCAGACCACAGCGAGACACCGAGCTCTGCGCGCTCGACCAGACCTGTCGATTAATGTGAAAATGCTATGATTGCTTCCCAGTTTTTTTTCAGGTTATTTGGCAAGTGAGAAGTATTTACCACATGTGTGAAATATGGAAATGTTAATTTAAAGTGGTTTTATTGAAATATGGTGGTCTACTCCTGAAATTTTACAATAAATGGATAATGCACATATTTCAGGAGTTAAGTGAGTCAAGTGCATAAAACCCCTAGGGTAACACTTCTCACTTTTATGCAAGATTTGCGGATCTAACTTCAATGTTTTTGTTCCTGCTGTAATTCTGTGTGTGGTTTCCTTCCTTCTTCTCATTTTTTGTTGCTGAAGTTGTTGACTGACAGGCAATCAAGCCAAGAGTAGGAGTAACGAGTGACACCATGCATGTGCCTTTCCCTACTGCGAGAACCCAAATGGCTGAGTGATTATCATGGCGGGGCCGTTGACTCAGGAGCTGCTCCATTCGGCACTGCGCTTCCTCAGCTGCTGATTGTGTCTGGAGGCCTGGAGAGAGCAGTGTGTCTCATCCCAATTTGGGATGCGCCTTTACAGAACCCATCCATATGCCTCTGCCTGTGTGTCATTTACCTAATATGTGGGGTTCTGGTAATTAAGAAAGCTGCTGACGAATGTTATAACAATCAACAGTAGCACTTTTCCCTTTATCTCCTCCATGCCCTCCCCGCAACCCCCCTCTGCCCACATCTTCTACAGCAGTTTACGGTGTGCTGCTGAAAAGAAGGCCAGAAGAGGTGACAACAAACCCTAATTGCTTGTCTCTTCTCTGCAAGAGGTGGCATAGAAAAACAACTCCAATAATCGGGTTCAGACAAGCATTAGAAATGATGATTTCTGTAGCTGAATGGTTTGCTGCTGTGTTGTTGTATTTCATTCAAAATCAACAGTACATTGTGGAGGCAAGCTTTGTTCCTCAGCCAAACTGTCGAGCTAGTGTTTCTGAGACTGTCAAATGAGAAAAAGATCACTTTGCCACTGTAATCTAACCTCTGAACATTAGCTGCTCGGTCACAGGCCCTTTCTTTGAAATGCCACAAAGCCCCTTCAATTCAGTTGTTTAATTTAACATTTGAGGAAATGGGGGCAGCCCTCTGTTTCATTCAGTATTTCTCCAGGATGTTCCCAAAAAACTCCAATATAATACAGTGTTTTACTTATTTTAAGATTAGACAAGCCAGTGATTTCTGTTTTCCTACTGGTCATCTTTTGGGGAAATATGTTAGCTCAGCTACATTGCTACAAGCTATCCTGTAATCTGAGGAGCTTTGTCTTTTGTGTCTTATAAAAATATAAAATCAAATGTATACAATAGTGCCAATCTCACTGAAGCAAGGAATTGTTAAGCTGAATTTTTAAAGCAAATTCACATTTTCTCTGTGCTGTATTTACTGTATTTTTCATGTTAACATAAAGTAATATTTGTATTAGCATATCTATTAGTAGTGCATACTAGCTTTTTTTTTTACATAAGCTTACATTCTACTTAAAACATCAAAGTAAAATCAAGTTTTACTCTTAATACTGATTCGTACTTATAAAATTTAACATTGACATATGATTGATCTATTGATGAGTTGTGTATTAATCAGCACATTATCTTCAGACAGTATTATTTGCCAACAGATATATTGGCTGAACACTAATCTGCATATTTACAAATGTATGCTAAAGTTTTGCTCCTCTTCTAAACTTTCCATGAAAAGCAATTAATACCACACAATACTTATAATAAGATGTGCATGTTTTTGTGCACTTTTAGTAAGACATACTTTTGATGTCATGAAACTGAAGTCATGGACTCATGTCTCTTGAAATTACATTCTAATATCTGTGTAATACAACAGCATTGTTTTACATGGTTATTAGAATGTCCATTCTTTGTACTGCATATATTGTCAAATTCTTGCATAGAGATATCACAATGCATTGTTATACCTGTCATTATGTGGTTTGTGATTCTTCTAAGTGAAAAAATTTTAGTACAACATCTTTTTTCATCATGCGCAAAGTATGTGTTACATTGTTTGCTGATAAAAGGGAAGAGGGGTTTTAGAGAAAAGGATAACTTTGTGTGCTGGTGCAACTGACTCACATAAGTGACATACTAATTTTCATTATTTTAATGATAAGGTGTCTCACTCAGACAGTTCAGCCATTATGAAATAATGTACTTTACTCTGTACAAGACATTTTACAGTCACACCTGAGAACAAGCCCTTAACAGACGTTGAGACTTGTGGGTTTATGTAGCATGCTCATGACTGCTAGAGACAGCACATACCAGATTAGACATTGAATGACACTTCAGTCAGCAATGCCCTTACAAAAGCAATCACCCAGCTGTCTTCCTTCTAGGCAGCTTGCTCATGCTGGCCAAATTAGTGGAGTTAATGGGGGAGGAAGCGCCCAGTAGCCCTGGGAAAGGGCACCTATTTTTTTTATCTGCATAGTTAATATTTAAGGAAAATTAAGGCTTTCTCACTTTCCTTCATCATCCTCAGTGTGCCTTTACTCTTAGGGCAAATTGTAAAATTATATTGTAAAATTATATTGTAAAATAAAGATTTTTTAGGAGTAGCGTGGATCCAGCTTTGTTAGAGCAGGAGTTTTTTCCACATTGCTCAAAACAGTAAGAAGCTGAAATAAATCCCCAAGGTGGTAGAACACATCAGCAACTAGATTAATGTAGAGAGCTCAGTGTACTTGTATTCTCCTGCAGCGTAGCATCCTCAGTTTTATGGTGAAGAGCTTGCCGTGGTTCTCGTCAACATTTTAAATTGATGACTAAACTAACACACAGGCTGAGGCAAACAGAAATATTTCTTTTTGAGTTCAGATTTTTAAGACAAATCAGTCTGAAGTCTGTTGAAAAAAAAAATTGCTTTATTCACCATGTCTTCCTTCTTTGTACAGTGAGATAGCAGCAGGAAATAGTAGGTAAAGCTGTGAGCATTAGAAAGCCTGTACCTGAATCATGATCGAACTTCAGAGAATCAGCTGAAGGTGCAATGGCTGATGTGGCTTTCTCCTCATTTAATATTAGGTCCATTACCTACAACCTCTGTGGGTCCTTTGCTCATCCCATTTCAGGACCGTGGTGTCAATCTTACTTATTAGTTGAGCTATAATACTCAAAGTGGGTTGAGGTAAGTTTGTTTGTAGTTCTGATGTTGGTATCTCTTGGAGGATGTATACACAATGCAACATGGTGTTTGGTGGATCACGCTCAGGTTTCACTTGACTGTGTGAAAAACCAGGTATGATTACATATACAAATGCATTCAGGCTGGATTACAATCAGATTTCCCAAATTATACTGAGTGGTTGTCAGAGATGGATCTTTATCCTGATCAGCAAATGATTTCTATATTTAAATACAGTTTAAAAAAACAAAGATAAACCTTCTAAGTGCTAAGTAGCTGATGAGAGGCTGTCTTGCACTCTGGGCTGAGGAAAGTGTCCAAGCTAGGCTTGTAAATTCATTTGGTAACAGAGGAAAAACAAACAGAAGTAAAACGAGGTGTGCATTGTAGTTCATTTCCTTGTAGTTCGTCTTGTCACACTAGAGATGCATTTTTGTGAAAAGTATAATGAAATCCAGCCAAAGTACATCCAGACATGATCCGGGCATGAAACACAGAATAATGCAAGGTGTAGATGGCCTCCTAGTAATGGAATTGATATCAGTGACCAAAGTGACTATTTTTGTGTATTGTGGTTTTATTTTAAAATTCAGAAATTCTATAAGAAACAAACATTACAGACCACTTTTGAAAATAAAGTGTAAATATTTTTCATTGACTACACATATTTGAAATGTAAGTTCTCAGTATGTTTGTATGTATATGTTTTTGCAGAACCTGATTAAAAACCTCCCTGAGCAGAAGGAGCTAAGTGCTCTGGCTGAGCTGAAGAGTGAATACGAAGAACTGTGCGAGTCTGAGCAGTTTGGTGTCATGGTGGGTTCTGACTTCTACCAGCACCAGTCCTACTACGACAGGTTGCTGTCACTGACCTGCAGCACAAGGAGGCATTTCAATTGCCTTTTGGCTTACACTCACCCACAAGTATTTAAGGAGAAACAATGTGGTCAAGATTTGGATCTGTACTTGTGGTGTATTGTTGGCTGTTTCTTTATATGATAAGCTAGCTAGAGTTTTCTCTGTTTAACTGTTGTACTGCTGTTTTTGCTGTCCACTTAGACTTCCTTTGTCCTAGATTATTTTCTTTGTGGTGTGCTTTTTATTTGTTTGTTGGCTGCCTTTGTGCCTGGTGGGGTTAGCTTTGTTAGCTTCATTGGTGGAAGTGGCTTGCACTCACCCACAAGTATTTAAAGAGAAACACTCCGCCATAGATGGTCCGTCTGTGACGGTTGCACTCTCAGGGAGAGTCACTAAGTATCCATTTCTTCTCTATCCTATTCTATTATTCTATCTTAAATTCTTTTTTTTTTGCCACTATAGAAAATGTACCTCACACCTGTACCTTTTTACATACCTCACAGGACGAGAAGATACATTCAGCAACGGCGTGGAGGAAATCACAGTAACCTCTCCCAACTGCTTTTTTCTCCACAGTCTTCTACAGTGGTTCATGTTGGTCTGTGGAATTGCCAATCTTGCATCAAGAAAGCTGACTTCATCTCTGGACTGGTGTCTCTTCATTCATTTCACTTCCTAGCCCTCACAGAGACGTGGATCAATTATCGCTCTCTTTTATCCAAATTTGCCACGGATTTAGCTTCTACAAAGTCTTTCTTCTTCAGGACCAATTTTGAAGAATCGGCATCCAACCCTCGCAAGCTCTTTGCCACCTTTTTGTCACTTCTTAAATCTCCATCTCTCCCTTTTATTCCAGCTCTCTCACCAGAAGACTTCTTCGATGAGAAGATTGATGACATTAGTAGATTCTTCCCGCCAATCATCAAGCCGCCTGTCAGCCTGAGACCAGCCAATACTGCCCAGTTTCTTGGCTTCTCACCTCTCTCTCTCGAGGATGTGTCAGTCCTCATGATGTCCAGCAAACCCACCACGTCTCCCCTCGATCCTATCCCGTCGTGTACACTCCAGATGATGTCCTAGGATCTAATCCCACATATCGCCTACATCATCAATGGCTCCTTAACAACTGGCCATGTCTTCTGCTCTGATTCTTCTAGACCTTTCTGCAGCCTTCAACACGGTTAACGATCAGATCCTCCTGGCTACTCTCTCAAACCTTGGTATATTGGGCACAGCCTGGCAATGGTTTGCTTCCTACCTTGATGATCAGAGGTTCCAGGTAGCATGACTGGTGTTCCGGCGGGTTCGGTCCTTGGACCGCTTCTCTTTTCTCTATATACTGGTTCTCTTGTAATAACCTCACATGGCTTTTCCTACCACTTTTACGCAGATGACACTCAACTTATTCTCTCTTTCCCCTCCAGTGATGATCAGGTCTCAACTTGCATCTCCTTACTTATCAGAACTGATCAAGCAGCGTGTCACTTCTCGTCCTCTCAGAGCTTCAAGCATTGCTCGTCTTGAACCTCATTTGCTCAAAAGAAGAGGAAGACCTGCATCAAGACTCTTTTCAGTCTTGGCCCCCCAGTGGTGGAAAGAACTCCCTCTTGCAATCAGATCTGTGGAGTCCTTCTCTGTCTTCAAGCATTGTCTGAAGACCCACCTCTTCAAGGAGCACCTTGGTGACTGACCAGTCCTCTCATTTATCTCTTTATCATCGTTTTCTTTATATTTATAAAACCTCTGGCCCTTATCCTCGTAACTGTTTGTCTTTACTTGTGTATTAACCTCTGACTTTTTTTCTTTTGACAGGGTTTGTTAGGGTGTGTAACTTGGTAAAAAATTTTTAGTATAGCTTTACAGGCATGAAGAACAGGCATAGACTCCTTAATCACTTATGTAGATTGCTCTGGATAAGAGTGTCTGCTAAATGCCAGAAACGTAAACGTATTAATTATGTCCTTCTGTTTTCCTGAGGCCTTTTCTGCTCCTAGTACTTGCATTTCTTTCTTTCTTTTGATCCATCTCTCCCCAATTATTAACCCATTTGTCTACCTTTTTTCAGTGCACATCCCTTCACACACATCTTGCTTCCATGCCATTTCTCTCTCTTTCAATCTTGTTCTCTCTCCCTGTCTTTCTCTCTCTCTGTCTGTGTCTCTCTTTCTGACACCTTTCCTTTCCTGTTCTTGTTCACACAAGTAGCTCTCCACGTTCAGGTAAAGAATTTAGAACTGACATTCAGATGGGGAGAGGAACGGGAAATTAAGTATAGAGCTGTAAAGAGAGAGCAGGAGAGAGAGAAAGGGGAGCACGCAAGAAACAGAAGGCTGCCTTCAGGCTCTGTGCTGGATCAGTGCTATTCAATATATAAAGAGGCGCAGTAATGTATAATTAAAAAGCCAAGAATATAAAGGGCATTTTTTATGACAAGTCAAATCTGGTAGCCTGGTTGTGACTGACAGAAACTATGATTTTGATGAATAATAAAGAGCAAGGCAGGGCTTGATTTTAATATAGAGTATGATAAAGTCTCTCAAGTTTTTAAAGTGACAGAGCCGCTTTAGACATCATTTATGTGCACTATGCTGTTACCTCTATTCACTGTATCCAATGTTGTACTGAAAAGCACCTGGATATCTACATCCTGCATCATAGTTTGAAAAGCAGTTATGTACAGCTGCCTTCAGTCACATACAAAAGTTTGCACCCTCATCAAATTATATGTTGATTTTCTATACAGAGAATATAGTTTTGCACATTCTAAAACACATTTAATGTTTATTTGCTAAATAATAATAATAAAAATCTTCTTTTATTCTACTTTCGACTGCTCCTGATTAGGGGTCATCACAGCAAATCAACTATCTCCATTTCCTTCTAGCATCTGCATCTTCCTCTCTCACACCAGCTGCCTGCATATCCTCCCTCACCACATCCATTTTTTTGGTCAAAAATTCCACTGCCATCTTTTCTAAATACCTCCAAGTCTGCACAGTTTCTGTTCTTCGTAGCGGTCCTAACTTCCTTCTTGCTAATCCTCTGCACTTCCTGATTCACTATTTCCACATCCTCCAGCCTTCTCTCTCACTCATTCTCCTCATACTTTAGTCCTTCAAAATACTCCTTCCATCTGCTCAACACGCTTTCCCTGTCTGTGAGTACATTTCCAGTGTTTCCTTTTACCAACCTGCTGCACACCTTTCACAGCTCCGTCCCTCTGTCTAGCCAATCGATACAGCTTCTTTTCTCTCTTCTTTGTGTTCAGCCTCTGATACAACTCACTACAAGCCTTAGTTTTAGCCTTTGCCACTTCTCACTTTACCTTATGGTTCATCTCCTTATACTCGTGTCTACTTTCTTCATCTCTCTGACTATCCCACTTCTTCGTCATCCTCTTCCTCTGGATGCTGTCCTGTACTTCCTCATTCCACCACTAGGTTTTCTTGTCCTCTCAGCAAGAAAGGTGCCAGATTTTACCCCTAGCACCTTTCTTGCTGTCTTCCTTACTACTTCAGCAGAAGCTGCCCAGCTATCTGGCAGATCTTCGCTGCCTCCCAAAGCCTGTCTTAACTCCACCATGAACTCCGCCCTACAGTCCTCCTTCTTAAACCTCCATCACTTGATCCTTGGCTCTGCCCTCACTGTCCTCTTCTTTTTGACCAGAGTCATCCTACGGCTTACCATCCTATACTGTCTAACTATGCTGTCTTCAATGACAAACTTGCAGTCTCCAATCTTTCAGACTCACCCTCCTACATATAATATAATCCAACAGTGTGCATCCTCCTAAACTATTATACATCACCCTTAACATACGCTCACCGCAGCCATTTTCATTCTCTTTGCAAAATCCACTACCATCTGACCTTCTGCCTTCCCCTCCTTGACACCATACCAACCCATCACCTCCTCATCACCTCACTTCCCTTCACCAGTATGTCCATAGATGTCTACTCCATTTACAACTCTCCACTACTTCATTCAGCACACTCCAGAATCCTTCTTTCTCATCCATCTCACACTTGCAGGGCATATGCACTAACATTCAAGATCACACCTTCAATTTCTAACTTCACACTCATCACTCTATCTGACACCCTTTTCACCTCCAGAACACTCTTAACATTCTCTTCCTTCACAACAACTCCTACCCCATTTCTCTTCCCATCCACACCATGATAGAATAATTTGAAACTTCTGCCAATACACCTTCCTTCTCTCCTTCATATCAGCTAGCTCCTTTCCTTTACCTGTCATACTGCCAACATTCAAAGTCCCCAACCTCACTTCTACTCTCCTACTCTTCCTCCTCTCCTCCTGCCTCTGGACATGTCTTCCCCCTCTTCTTCTTATTTGGCCCAATTTCCACTAGATCCCTGTCAGCAAACTGTACTGGCAGTAGTCATTGTTAAACTGAGCCTCAACTGATCTGGTATGGAATACTTTCTCGTTGTCCGCATATTTGACTTTACAAATTTTACACCAAAATGTTGCCCTTCCTGACACCCTTCCATTTACCTGGGTTTGGGACCAGCACTAAGAAACACACTTGTGCTTCTCCAGTGGCTGGGTTAATAATTTAAAATAAATAAATAAACAAAATGTGGTCTGTGCAAAAGTGGCACTTGGCACAAGCTATGCATTTAGTAGCTCAATCTGAAGGACTTATTCATTAAACCTGACAGGGCATTTGCATCAAATCTGTTCAGCAGAAGGTTACCAGCCACCCCAACCCACCCCTCTAATCAGTTGTGCTTCACACTGTTCACTACCAGTGTCTTCTGAGGACATAATGAAGCAAGGCGAGCTATATAAGAACAGGCTGAGGAGGCAACTCCTCAACACCACCTCACACAGCTCCTTTGGGAAATAAGTCACTTTCTGTTTTCTTCCTGGTAGAGCTGTCAGCAACTTGCACTGACTCCTTTATTATGATCTCCTTTTATAATATACGGAGAAAAAAAATTAATCAAGAGAGGCAGAGTGAGGATTGAGGAGTAGTTTGTGTGTGTATATATGAGTGTGTTGTTAGGAGGGGGAAATGGATGACTGGGTTTTTATAGACAACTTGGATATAAAGATACGTAAATAACTGTGAGAAGTAATGAAACATCCCGACTACTTATCAGAACTTCCCGCAAATACTGGATTATGTATAGTTCTGGAGTGCAAATGTCTTATGTCAAACCCTTCCGCAGCTTTCCACTCATAGTTGTTGTTTACTGCTTCATCATCATTATCGTCATCTTTTTTTTTCTTGCCACTCCAGTATGCCCCCCCCCTTTATGTATACTCAAATATAATTTAATCTCTCTAGCCTTACAGACCTGGAATACACATATTGATTGGTTTTGTATTACTTTCACACAAATCTAGCCAGTTGTGTCTGCTCTTTGATGGTGCTTCATCACACAGCTAAATGTAATTGCGACTGAACTACCCAATTTGGAATTAGAGGTTTTTTTTTTTCCCCTCATATGTCTTGTTGACAGTGGTGTATAGAGTGTAATGACACAATTCAGGTATAATTGTTTTCTTTTTATAAATGGTATACATGTTTCTTTTTCTCAGGTTGTTGGTAAAGTTGATTTTATTTTAACTGGCGAGTGTGAACTGAGAACCATTTTTATGTCATTTTTAGATGAGCTCTGTGAAGCTGTTGCGTCCCCGTCTGAATGGAATACTGTTCAAGCTGACATTTGAGGAGCAGGTGAACAACATCAGGCCTGATATCATGAACGTCACATTTGCATGTGAGGAGGTCAAGAAGAGTGAGGGTTTCAGTAAACTTCTGGAAATGATATTACTGGTGGGGAATTACATGAATGCTGGCTCCAGAAATGCCCAGACCTTTGGCTTCAACATCAGCTTCCTCTGCAAGGTATCTTACCACAAGCTAACACCTCTATTCATCTTTCTCACTCTCGACACCCACGTGCTCAAAACTTATAGATGAATTCTAACATTTACAGCTTTAAAAAGGGTCACTGATCACTGTCTTGATATAACTCAAATTGGCTTGCTGTTCTTAAAAACATGCTATGGAGCTAATATTGCCTTTTTAGCCAAACTGTTACTTAAAGCCAAGATACATGGGTAATATATTTACCAGTGAAACATGATATCACTTTAGGGTCTTTGACCTAACTGAGCATTTTCTACATATGTGGCATGTGAACACTGTGTATCAGAAGTAAAACAAAGGTGAAGAACTAAAGAAAAAAAAAACAACAATGTGTTTGTATTTCATGTTTATATTTTTATATTTTCAAATATAGCAGTGGCATTCCTGCCTGGAATGACTGATCAATAAAATACAGTATTCAGGGTCAGGTCTTTTTTACACACACACACACACACAGAGGTTCCAGAGCTTGCATAGTTCTTAATGTTATAAGCTTGATGTCCATCTGAATGTGCTGTGCATGGAACATAAGCTTTAACTGCTGCTGTGTTATTTGTGTACAGTGGACACATGGCCATGTGTTATAGACTCATTTGGATGGTCTAACCATTTAGTGATGCTACATAAGCCAGGCCCCCCACCCTTGTCTCCAGTACTAGACAGCCTAAGCTCCACTGTCATTTATGGTTAGAATTTTTTATTGGGCATGTCATGCGCACAGAGGGGTCCCACTAGGAAACAGGTGTTTCAGCTGCAGGAGTTTAAAGTGGAGCCAGTTGTGCGGTAGTCAGATTTGCTTCTTTTCTTCCAACTTCCATTTTTGTGCTTTTTATTAATTTATCTGCGTCCTTATTAACCTGATATGAGGGTTTATTACAATGCTGATTTACAGTGTGAAATGAAAAGTAATTTAGAAGTCTGAGATTATTTAATCTGTGTTTTGTTTCTTAATCAATGATAATGGACTGTTTCAATCATTTATGCCTCTTTTGAACACCTTTTTTTCTGTTCTAGGGCTGCATACTAATCACACCGGACTTGGATAAGTCACTGATACATTTATGCACATTATGAACTCACAAAACACTTTAGGCTATACTAAATCTGAACCTATATCATGACTTAGGCACATAGGGTTTAATGCATATGTATTTTGTTGGTTACACTGCATAATGGTCCTAAAGAGTGTAATGTACATTATGTTACATGATGTTTGCATGGTGTTGTTCAAATGGTAGGTGTTTAAATGAATGTGTTCTGAAGCAGTGTTTTCTTTCATATTTTTTGTCTACAGTCAAAAAAGAATGAAAGTGATCAGATGAATTGTAATTAATTGCAAAGTCTCTTCCAAAACAACCCATTTGCACTGCATTTCAGCCGTACCACAAAAGCACCTGCTGACATAATTTCATTGATCCTCTCGTTAACACAGGTGAGAGTGTTGACATAGACAAGGCTGGAGATCACTCTGTCATGCTGATTGAGTTAGAATAGTACACTGGATGCTTCTAAAGGGTGTGGTGCTTGAAATTATTGTTTTTCCTTAGTTAACCATGGCTCCCTCAAGTAAACATGTGTAGTCATCATTGCCTTGCATAAAAAGGGCTTCACAGGCAAGGAAATTGCCTGCTAGTAAGATCAACCATTTATTGGAAGTTTTGCCCCTGTCTTGTGACCTTGCCCTGGAAAGCCAACCTGAGTGGAAAGCGAGCTGCGAGACCACTCTATCTTAAAGCTGTCCCTCATTCTTACAACTGCACTTATGCCCTCCTTCATCTGCAATTGTGCCAACATGCAAGCCATTTCCTTACACCTCATGAGCAGCACTGCTCGGGACATGTGTGTTTGGTACTAAAGAGAAAATTTCTTATGGACTGCGTGCGTGCGTGCGTGCGTGTGTGTGTGTGTGTGTGTGTGTCGGCTTGCGTGTCTGTGCGTGTGTGTGTGTGTGTACATCTTTTTCGGGGCGTAACTATTTAAAAAATCATTTGAACCTTAGTGATGTATTGTCTATGATTAGTTGGCAGTTTGCATGACGTTACTACGTCATTTTAATTCTTTGTCTGGACTGCTTTACAGGGTTCTCTTCATGATAATGAGATATCAAGCCCGTTCTGTAAAATCCCCTCCAAATGCTAGATTTTTGTTTCATGACAATTGTATTCATATTTAAGAAGAGGGCATATCATTTGCATATTTAAATTTAACTAAACTATACATGCAGAAATAGTAATAAGAATATTAGTAGTTTTATTTTATATATGTGTTTTAAAAAGTCCTGATTCACCTACAGTGTCTCACCTTAAAGGCTTCCCTTTTTTAGCTTTTCCAGTAAGGTATTTTAAAGTCCCTGAAAGGCTCTTTATAGTTTGCTGCTGTTCAGTTAAGTCCATTGTTATCGTTTGGCTACTTGATTAACATATCCTGTACATAATTAGTAAAACCATAACCAGTTAAATTAGTAAAAGAATACATAGCATACATAGCAAGAGCCCTACTTATGTTTACTGTGTGTTTGTAGAGTGATCAGTGCTCCCGTTTCTCATAGCACAATTCACAGTTTGAAATTCTGGAGGCCAGTACTCTCAAACATTCTCTTCTTGTTATAAAACCATCGTAGCTGATAGTAAACATATCTTCGTGCATATTTTGCATTGGATGGTTATCATATGCTGTAACGATTAATAGAATTATTTATTTTGTGCTTAGCAAAGAAGAAAAGTACATCTAATAAAGGTGTTTCACCAAACTGAAAGCTACTTTGACTTCTAAGGTTCTTTAATGTTGCCACAGTACACTGATCTACTACTGTGTAGGTCCCAGTGGTACCACAAAAACACTTCTGACCCGTTGAGGCATGGACTTCTTAAGACCTCGGAGGGTGTGTTGTGGTAGTTGCAACTAAGACATTATTTGCAGAGCCTGTATCAGAATCAAAATCTAGATAGCAGAATCAAAATCTAGATAGATCATGGAATCAGTGGCTGCAAGCAAGAAGTTCACAAGGAAAGAGAAAGAAAATGTAATTAAGAAAAAAGCTGACAGTCATTTAGATGGTGTGAGATTTGTTTCCTTCCAGAGCTGCTAGTGTCTCTTATTAGCTATTTCTTCTCAAGGATTTATAGCCATATTTTAGAGATCTCTGTGTGGGTTGTTTGTTATTCTGTGTGAAGCTTCAGCTCTCTTCCACAATAGAGAATGAGATCAAATGACTACATTATAGTATATCAACC
Source organism: Hydrocynus forskahlii (assembly GCA_037974365.1). Taxonomy (NCBI): domain Eukaryota; kingdom Metazoa; phylum Chordata; class Actinopteri; order Characiformes; family Alestidae; genus Hydrocynus; species Hydrocynus forskahlii. Next base: position 86,707 of record JBBPCX010000032.1, read on the forward strand.
AGTTTCTCTTTCTTTCTTTCATCCTTTCATCCTTCTCAATATTAGTATTTTCAAATTGGGCACAATCCCTGAAGGTATGCAAACTCTTACATGGTAACACAATGCAGAAAGCTGATTTCACAAGTTTGCTTGATGATATTTGCATAAAGAGGTACGTACGACATATAGAACTTGCAAAGAATAAGAACTGCAATATCAGGAAGGAAACGAAATCCCTGGCTCAGCACTGAAACCTGTTCCACCATTTAACCGGAACATGAGGACATTAGTGTGACAAATTTTCTGAGCTGTTCGGTTCACTGTGCTGATTGCTGGGAACCATATTAACGGTGGGTGTGACAGGTGGTAATATGTTTACTAAATGACAGTTATTCTACTATAACTATAATAGGATCTATTTGATGTGAAATAAGTGCCGCTGGGCCCAGTGCTTTCGGGGAAAGGTTGCTTACATGTGTGGAGATTGCAGTCTGCTTCATTGGTGGCTCTTTTGGCAATCTCAGTTAGAACTCATTGAGGAAGGAAGAGCAGCTTAGTGTGAATGTAGCCTGGGGGATGAAATCAAAATGCCTTAACTGGAAACATTGTGGAACATCGTAACTTAAGGCAAGTTAGATAATTCCATTTATAACAAGATTACTGGTTGACCTGACATGACTAGCATGGATTGTGCCTGAGAATGTGCTCAACTAATTTGATAGAAATCTATGCCTCTCGCTGCTGAGTTTCAACTCTGTACTCTACAAGAAAGGACAGCCTTTTTTAGATGAGACCAAGTGTTACATTCTTGCTCTTTAGGTCTTTGCATCAGTCCGGTTTGCAATTGCTGGAGCATCAGCAGCATGGCTGCCTTGTGTTTTGTTCTAATGTCAGTGATCTTCACCTCTTGGTGCTGATCATCTTGCAGTTTTGTCAGATAAACTGAATGATTGGCTAATCACACAAAACTGCGGTGTTGCACTACTTACACAGCAAGTCTCTCAACTGCGAGCCCGGTCTCACGAGTTTTCGTGAAGCCATCACGATATACAATGTAATCAAAATACATGCTGCGATCACGCTCTAGGGCTTTTTTTCGTGCTAGGACAATGCTTCACTTTTTCGTGCTAGGACAACGCTTCACTACGCTATGTACCAGTATCAGCGATAACTGGTGACTGAGGGACAGTAGGAGAGACACACGGGCGTGTAAAAACTCCACACTGTGGTGTAAAAAAAAATGCTGCATGCAACGTTTTCTTGGCATCAATTTCTGCTGAAATCCTGACGAACGCGAAGAAAACGCCAGTACTGCGTTTACATGGCGTTCGGTTGACGTTCTGGAGGCCTGGATATGTCCCATGATTCAATTGTTCTGGGAACCGTGACAAATCAAGTTTTGAAGGAAAATGTAAAACTACAAATCCCA
>JBBPCX010000032.1:88214-99277 GCA_037974365.1 Hydrocynus forskahlii
GAATACACGAAACTACACATTGGGCTGCAGGCTGGCGTTAAACAGCGTCAGACGAACGCCAGTGTAACGCCAATCAAATGCAGATACAAAATATTACAAAAACGCCAATGGTGTTCAGAGCGCGTTCATTTTTCCAAGATTCAAACATCCGTGTGGACGAGGCCTAACAGTCAACAGTTAGCACAGATACTGCAGGTGTTACGCAGTGCGCATACAAGGGATCGACAGCACAGGTTGTTCTATACCTCTTATTGTCTTCAACCTAACATAAAAGGACAAAAGTGTATAATTTGTTGGCTGATTTCCCTATGAAGATGAAGATATCCCTTCTATGCTGCTAGGCTTGTGATGTTTCTTTTGTCTTCTGAATGCTGAATTAAGCCACTAATTCCTTGACATGAAAAGAAGTGTCAAGAATTCCATGATTACAGTCTGATTTCTCTCCCTCTCCCATCCTCATCTACTGGCATACTGCTGATCGTACATAGCAGATGAAAACCACTCTGCACAGCGGTGCCTTAGCATGCAATAATGACAGTATGGGGTATAACAATAAACAAATTAAAATCTGAAATGCATGAAATTAAATTGTGATTACCCAAAATGAGCAGATGATTGATCCCCATCTAATGAAAAAGTGAGCAAGTGTGCAGTGTGTGCATACATAAGCACGTGTCTTAGGGGCACAGTATGTACAAGGACGCTAGTGTGTGTTTTATAACAGAAATATTGCAGGGATGGGCACACTGAGGTAGGCTGTGCTAATTAGCTATCTCAGCATGCAGCTTGAGCAGCAGAGCAATCACAGTGGGGAATGAATATGGAACAAGTTGCCAATGCACTGGAGTATAGACACCGGCAGACACATCCATGGTGGTACACACACTCCTCTTTCCCTTCCGCCCTTTTATTCTTTTCCTCTGCCTCTTCTTTCCATTGCCCTCATATTACAATTCATGTGGACAGCTTAAACATATTCCTCCTCCTCATTGTCCAGAGACTTGAACCCAAGATGCAAAGAGGTCAATAGAGTTTTTTCCCCTACATATCTGTCTATCTATCTATCTGTCTGTCTTTCTGTCTGTCTGTCTGTCTATCTATTTATATGTCTGTCTGTCTGTCTGTCTACCATTAGTATTATTATTATCATTAAGGGCCTGCCCATTCAAATGACTAGGAGCCAAAGGCTCTTATTCATTTGAATAGGGCAGGCCTTTATTGTTCCTCACCTCGGTTTCTTTATTTATTTCTTTAATAAGGGCCTGCCCCATTAAAATGAATGGAGCCGAAGGGTTTCACCTGTGTTTCTTTATTAAGGGCCTGCCCTATTAAAATTTTAATGGACAGGCCCTTATTGTTATTCACCTGGGTTTCTTTATTTATTATTCTTATTAGTGTGCTCAAGCACACAGCAATCGAAGGCTTGAGCAAGCAAACTTGAGCAAGCACACTAATAATTGTCTGCAAGGCTGCTGTGTGCTTGAGCACACTGTTGTTCTTCTTAAGTTTTATTATTATCTTCCTTCTGTTCACCCATTATTTTGGCCCCCTATTCCTCCCAGGGCTTTTGAGATATAGACTCTGAAACATCGGGCCCAATCTGGAATAGCGTGCTTGTTCACAGATTTTTGCTACGTCTTCTCGTTCGTTCATTATTCCTGTTTTTCCGGCAAAAAAATGTGGCAAAAATATGATACTTCAGGCCAACTTCCCCGACACACAAATGCGGTTGGTGATGACCTGCACTCGTCTTTTCTTTGTCTTTTGCTCATCCTTTTTTTTTTTCCCCCATTCACTTCCATTCATTTTTAACCCCTTTGAAATGAATGCAGTATCAGAGGAAGAAACTTTCAGGCTCCATACAGTGACCAAACCTCATGAAACTTCATATGAGACCTCAGGCCACGCCCCCAAAGACGCACCTGTTTAAACTGAACATTATGGTAAAAAGTATTGGGACACACACACGCACATTAATATTAATGCTGCTAATGCTAACGCTGATGTTAATGCTAATGCTAACGCTGATGTTAATGCTAATGGTAACGCTAATGTTAATGCTAATGTTAGTGCTAATGGTAAAGCTATGCTAATGCTATGCTAATGTTAATGCTAATGCACTAACGCTGATGTTGATGCTAATGCTGTGTTCTGCATTTGAGCAAGCACACTTTGCATTTTCTCTGCGGAAATGCAGTCTAGTTATTATTATTTTTCAGTCGCACTTAATGCGGCCCGAACCATGTTGCGCACCCAGGCAACCTATATATCAAAACGTTCGGCTCGTCAGCACAAGGTGTGGTATTACTTTTGTTGCCGTTTTGCATTACCGTCGCGATGCTATTCACGATCAAAGATACAATATGACCAAAAGTATAGGGACACTTCATGAAGCCCAAACTGTAGCGCGTACCCAGGCAACCTATATGTCAAAACGTTCGGCTCGTCAGCGCAAGGTGTGGTATTTCTTTTGTTGCCGTTTTGCGTTATCGTGGCGATGCTACACGCCAACAAAGATGGCCTAAATGCCATAGTGAATGAATAGGGCTCAACTTTCAGATCGTCCTGCTCGGACACGCTTTGTCCGAAACCCACCAAAGTTCATGTGATATATTGGGCCAACTTCCCCGACACACAAACGTAGTTGGTGATGATCTGCACTCGTCTTTTCCTTGTCTTTCGCTCATCCATTTTTTCCCCCTTTCACTTCCATTCTTTTTTCACCCCATTGAAATGAATGCAGTTTCAGGAGAATAAATTCAGTCTCCATACAGTGACTGAACAATATGAAACCTCATATGAGACCTCAGGCCACGCCCCCAAAGACACACCTGTTTAAAGTGAACTATATGGCCAAAAGTATTGGGACAACCCCCACACACTAATAGTATGCTAATGCTGTGCTAATGCTATACTAATTCTAATGATAATGCTATTGCTATGCTAATGCTAATGCTGCATGTTAATGCTAATATTGATGCTAACGCTAACACTATGTAGGAGATGGTTGGTATGGATTCTGTAGGTTGTTTCTTGGCGGCAGGCCCTTTTAAAATTTCTTCAGGAACTTATTTATTGTTATTATTATTGTTATTATTATTGTTTTGTGAAATAGTGTCTCATAACCTTGATATACATCACCAGACGAGTTTTTTTTTTTTATTTTATTCTCATCTTCTCACAAAAGCCAGCAAACAGGATGTGTAACATACACTTTTTTCTGGTAATTCCTGGGTCCATAGAGAGATCATTCACACCCCTGTAAAACCAAACAGAAATGAGATCTATATTGTCTCAGGCATGTTCATGTCATTTATTGCTGGTACAAGTTAAATATTCACTTTCATACTAATTTCACTTCAGTGACCATTAGGCTAGAGTGATTTGCTCTGAAAGTCTGACAATAATAACGGGCACATAAGTATTGCACATGGTTTCAAGGTGCAAAGCAGTTATATACATACACTTTTATGAATAATGTCATTTAAGAGTACATTTCTTCAAGGACCTTGCTGATGTGCTTCTAAAATATGTTTTGATTATTCTTCACATGCACCTGCAGCAAACTGCAATTGTCAATCCTGTTCAAAGGGTTTTGTGAGTCATGCTTTAATGTATCTTTGTCTTTCAGTGATAGACATAAAATCTTATACTTTACCAGGTCTAAAAATATTTAGTAATCTTTCCAATATTATATATTTTTGTATTTTTGGAAATGTTACACATATATCTGTGTGCTTCTCTTTGCCTATAGTATTGATGTGAAGATGTGAATAGCTACCCACCTTTTTCCCTTCCATAAAAATTTAGTAGAAGCGCTCTGATTGGTAATTGCTTCCATATTAATTACTGTACATGTTTTTCACTTCAGATAAAATAGCCAACAGTTGTAGATATCAAACTGTAGATGATTTGCAGTGGTACTAAGTTGAAATGCTTGTCTGTATTGACTCTTGCAAGCAGCAGTTGAACAAGCCACAAAAGTAGGAATATGTGTGAAATAAAATTTCACAGGAAAAAAAAGATGAGGGGCAGAAAGACTACGAGCTGTGTGTGTACTGTAGCAAAGGGAGAATTACATAGCTTTCACAGTTTTTGCTGTGCATCTTCGCATTTCTTTCTGCACCATTTCTGTGTAGCAGTATTGACTTCAGACATCCAGCAGCCGGAATGAAAGGGTTACTGGGAGAAAGTCATTTAGTATTTATAGTTTTATTATTATTATAATAACTGCTATTGTTGTTGTTGTTGTTGTTGTTGTTGTTGGTGGTGGTGGTGGTGGTGGTGGTGGTGGTGGTGGTGGTGGTGGAAGTGGTTTGTTTTTATGAAATGCTTTGTCATTTTGCAGACACCAGCTCAGACATGACTCTCTCTCTGGTCTACTTTATATCCAGTCTCTGATAGAAAAATTGGTGGTGATTTATATAATAAATGCTGGAACGCAGTGGCAATTTCAAATGAAAACACTCCACAGAAAAAATCCAATAATAATTCATAGATTATTTGCCAAACTGTTTGCTGAGGTTCCTCTAGTGCGGCCGAACGAGAAAGTGCGCAATCACGCCAGATAAATAGCACAGATAAATATTGCAGAACAGGCTGTAAAGGAAAAGCTGAATTATACTTTCTAAATGGATTAATCAATCCCCGCTCCTTCAGTCAGAGCTCGCACCTATTCATCCTACCTGGAACAATTGCTTTATAATCTCAGCGAGGCTTTCTCACTTTGAAAAGGATACAAAGGCCTCACAGGGCTAAAAGCTTTATTGATTCTGGGGACTAGAGACCCTTTTGCAAAGGTAATTGTGTGCCACAATGAGCTTGGATTAATATATTGCCTTCGTTGGAATATCAGCATGATGGATGAATCTCCACGCATGCATATCATTTGAAGTAATCCTGGATCATTAAAGAGAGTGGATGCATGCATAGGATCATGGGAACTGGCATGCAGAAGGGCAGTGATGCCCTTCAGTTATTGAGAGGAGGGCTTATCTCATCATTGCATTTTACACAACTCTATTCACATGTACCAACCAGGGAGCAAGTGAATTCTGTTTGGCCATATAGAGATTCAGTGGCCAACATAGATTTGGTATTTAGTTTTTAGAATGTGAACCAATACAAAAGGATTTAAGAAATACACAAATTCATCAGCATTCTTCTTCCAGGCCTTCTTTTTCCTCCAACTTTTCAATTGTTGTAACCCTTGAAATGGGATGAGACGTTTTGTGTGTTCAGGAAGAGAGCCAGGACGTGTATGTGCTTGCCACTGGTTTGAGAAAAGGTAAATATAAAATATGTTGTTCAGTGCAGCTGTCTGCTTTCGCCTGGCCCTGCTGAGGGACTCAACTGGCAACTTCTCCTCAGAGCAGTCTTCCTGTAGCTGTGTCCCGACAGCAAACAATTTGTTTGAGCTTGCGAGAGTGAGGTGGTCACTCAGCACCAGTGCACTTCTTAATGCAGGCCTGCAGCCACAGCACTCCAAATGGAAGAGATAAAACAGAGGCAGGGAGGGAGAGTGAGAGTCCTGTATGAGCTGTGGTGTCCTTGAGGTTTTTGATTGTCCTTGAGGTTTTTGAAGACTGTTTTCTTTTTTCTTTTCTTTGTTTATTGTTTTTTTTCTCGCCAGATTTCTGGCAGAACAAGATGTTCTCTTTCATACATGAAAGTGGCAGAATTGATCAAGTTTATAAATTCATAAAGTGCAGCCATCTTCACTTTCTGAAAATAGAGTCATAGATCACACTAATTTTCCAGAACTGAATTATTTTCAACAAGTCTTATTTTCAAAGGCAGTATGTGCTTTATTCCACTCATTTTAGATTTTAATGGGTTTTAATTTTGAGTTCATTGTGTTCACATCTTGGTGTTACAGTGAAAACAAAACTGGTATGGGCAATGAAAGCATAGCATATAATGAAGAACTGGGAATTTACATATATATATATACAATAGCATGGACATTATATTTTGAGTTAAAAGGACTCCCTAGTTTGCTCTGCTCCACCCAGAAGGCTATTTATCGGTTGCTCACGCAACCACCATAAATTGTTTTTTGCTCACTTAAATGTATGATGTTTTACTGCTCAGATCCAGTTGCACAGTGGGAAGGCTTCGCCCACCCTTAGTATATATTTATATGTCATCAAATCTATGCAAAACTGTCTACTGTATTCATGCCCTAAATGTACTCCTTCTATAAACATTATACACTGACTGGTCATGTTATTAGGTACACCTAATTTGTATCTACACTCATTGTCATTTTATCAGCTCCAGTGCACTTTAATCGGTTAGACCATTTTTAGTATTTATCAGGACCCCAACTGAGCAGGTGTTATTTGGGTGGTGAATCTTACAGCATAGCAATGACATAACATAGTGATATCCTGTTAGTATACACTACCAGTCAAAAGTTTTAGAACACCCCAGTGTTTCAAGCTTTTTTGATGGAAATTCAAACAGTTCACGTCCAATGAATAGCATGAAATGGTACAAAGGACAGTGCTGAACTGCGAGAGGTTTAAAAATGGTATGGTCCTACAGCAAGATAGTGACCCAAAACATAAGTCCAAGCTATGCCAGAACTACCTTAGAAAAAAGGACAAGATGTTAAACTGGAAAACATGGAGTGGCAAGAAGTCTCCAGACTTAAACCCCATCTAGTTGCTTTAGGATGAACTGGACAGAAGAGTGAAAGCAAAGCAATCTGTCTTGCTTTGTGCCGCACACTTATGGGAACTTCTGCAACATAGCTGGGAAGAACTTTCTGCAGAATGAACAATGAGACATTGAACCGCTTGAATTTCAATTAAAAAAAAAACGAAAAATTGGGGTGTTCTAAAACTTTTGACCGGTTGTGTATGTGTCTGTCTTGTACTGGATTTCTTGCAGCAGTGTTATTGTGCACACTTACTATTATTACTGTTTTCCACACTATTAGACACACATTGGTATGCACCATTGTTCAGTGTGAGATGATGGCTCATTTGTTGCTAGACCATTTGTGTTAATCACAGAACGAACACGCACCCACTAACTCAGTACTACCTACATGTGATCATTTCAACTCATGAAAGGCTTGTTAATCATCTGATTTGTGGGATTAAGGCAGGTTTTATACATCATTCCAGAAAAAGTGAACTGATCTAGGATCTTTTCCTGTCAGCAACCAATAGGGGAGGTTACGATTCTAAATACAAACTGCTATCGTCCTTTGTGACTATTCAAAGGGTTCAAAATTCTGAGTACGACTATAAGTCGCCTTGATAAAATAGACAATGGGTGCATGCTGACATACTGTAAATTCTTGGTGTCTAAATTTAGAATAACACAAGCTTCTACACAAAACTTTGCTACTGCAGCATCAGTAAGGTCAATTGTTTGTTTCAAGTTTTGTGTTTGTGTTAATTTGCTTTTTTATAGTTTAAGTTTTGATAGATATAAACATGTATACATTCCTTTTTACAATGATGCTGAGAGAAATATTGTTTTGTTGTAAGACACATTTACATAGTGCTCAAGGTTCTCCATTTCAGTGGTAAAAGAAGAACACTGAACACTCTCTGTAGGCTATTGTGGTTTATTCCCTTTGCAAAAAGGATTCTCATCACACAGAATGCATGCAGTCTGCAGGAGGGATTTTTTTAGTTTTCTTAATGGGGATATAGGTTCCACAAACATCTGTCTATCTAATTTATAGAATTTTAGCACCTTCTCTTATTGAAGTTACTTTAAGTGCAGGTGCCCTTAACATAACATTGTAGAATAGCTCAAAATCATGTAAACAAACATGGGGTCATAAAAGCATAAAGTATCTTACAAAGGTCAAGAAGCATGAAACATCTTTGTCATTAATGGTCCATTACTTTATGTATATATAATTTATTTCTTGAATACAATGTAAACACATCAGCTACAGTGGCAGAAAAAGGCAGAAAAAATTATTTTAAAAATCTCCTTTCAGAAAAGACCAGTAATTTCCTTTCTCTAACAGTGCACAAAAAATCAACAATGCAACTATAGAAAATAGAAGATTAACAAGAAAACTTGTAGACAAGAGGCTTAAAGACATGTTGCAAACATCACTAATACAAAAACATGCTGAACAGACCCATTACCGATTCAGTAGTTATCACTGTAATTTGAATTGTTGATATACCATGCACTACAGCAGGGGTCATCAACCTTTTTGAAACTGAGAGCTACTTCACGGGTACTGAGCCATACGAAGGGCTACCAGTTTGATAAACTAGAACAGAGTTTACCTAAACTCGTCTAAACTTCATGTATAATAAACATGTTTTAAATGCTTTTTTTTTAGATATTGTCTTTTTCAAATCTATATAAATACAAATGTGATTAAAGAAGAATAGCAACAGGATAAAATTTAATTTGAGACATTGTGCTATTTATAGATCAGGTGTGCAGGCTACGCATGTGGTCCTTGGGGGCAACCTGGTGCCCGCGGGCACCATGTTGGTGACCCTTGCACGACAGTGTTCTAAATGTAATTGAATAGTCAAGAACATAATATATATTAAATTTACATGCATATGTCAAATAAACACTATGTATGCAATAAGTAGTGTATTTGTCCCACTGCAGTCTAATAGAATACCATTATGTGTATACTAGAATATTAGCATATATAATGTATGAATAAACACTTCATCTCTCTGTCTTTTTTATAGCTTCGAGATACAAAGTCGATTGACCAGAATACAACTCTTCTGCATTTCTTGGCTGAAAAGTGTGAGGAGGCTTATCCAGAAATCCTCAAGTTCCCTGATGAACTGGAACATGTGGAAAGTGCCAGCAAAGGTAAGACAACTCTTGCTTAAAGCCATGTATGTTTAAGATCAAAGATAATTAAGCTTTATAGTTGTTTCGTACTCTACTTGTCCTCAATGACCATTTAGGTATAATATATTTAGTTAATTTATTTAATGCACTTTTTAAATACATTAATTACACAAATTACATAAAAAGGCTTCATTGTTATGGGAAATAAACACAAGTGTCATGATTAGTTTTCAAAAAAGTGTTGTCTTCTTTAACACTGATATATATAAAACCTTACAGCTTTTAGGTCTGTCACAATAACGTAATTAAATGCTAAATGATTGTGATAACAATTTGAGTCTTTTTTCAATTTAGTGTATGCTTTTAAAATGCATTGTATACTTTTAAAGCACAGTCCTAAAGTGACTGTTTTAACTTCTTGGTACCTTCAAAGGTCAGAGCTGTTTTGTGACACATGGGGGACCTACACAATATTAGACAGATGGTTTCAATGTTATGGCTGATCTGTGTATTTTCTTCAACCCAAATAATAAAAACATGTTCAATTCATTGTTTGTTCTGACTTAAACGTACCAGTTTCTTACTAGTTGGTATTTAATCTAAACAAAAACAGTCCTTGTCAAATTGTATAAGAAGTGCTAGAATAATCATATGTTGGTTGATTATCGGGCTTGCTGGTCGTTTGGTTTGCATTTGATTAATCTAGTCCTGGAGGGCTGTGGCAGCATAGTTTTTTTTCCTTCAACACAACTGATTCAGCTCTTAAAGAGCTTGAAAATTTCCTGATTTGAATTAAGTGTAGTAGACCATAGAACACAAATCTGCTCTCCAAAACTGAAACTCGGCACTCTTGCTCTAATCAAATGATTCATACTTCTAACAATATGAAGGTCCTGGCTTGAAGAATCTTTTAATATTTACTTTTATTTCGTCCTTTTATTTCCCTTGAGGCATGATTTTCAGCAAGGTATTCAACAGATAATTTATTGGCTTTGAAATAAGAACTTTTGTGACATTTTAGCAATTCATTTTGATGAATATGTTGTATAGGAAGAAATGTGGAGTCGGTAATTATAGCTCTTGTATTGATTGAAACCAGCTGAATAGCCCCTTTAAATCTTGAGTTATACATAAATCTCATGTGAATGAGCTTGTTCTGTAAGAACTGTATTGAATACAATTAAATACAATTCTTGGTCAATGAGAGAGCAAGAATTGGTCAATGTGTATTGGTCAGTGAGAGAGCTTTAATGAAACACAGGGGAGCCACATGCATTTCAGTATGCCCAACAGAAAAGGTTAAAAGTCCAAATGGATAGGCAGCTTAGAGTGGATGATGACTACATATAGTGTTACTGCATATTTTTGACATAGTGAAAGCTCACAAGTTCACTGGACTTCAAGGTTCAAGAGAAATATGCACCCCCCCATTAATACAAGAAAAAAATGATCTTTTAAGTATGTGCTTTATAAATGCCTCTGTCTCTGAATTTACTTTAGTTTCTCCTGTCAATAAACTAACATTTTCCTAATACCATCCAATGGAATTGTTTGGTTGTTCTCCTTGAGGGTTATTTAATATGTTAGTTACCTAATTGTTTGCCTAATTAAATGTAACCATTTATGTGCTTTGCTGAAGGAGCCATTGTTGATGTTGACCGGTAGGTGAGATTAAGTGTGAATGCTACAAAAGAGTCATTTCTGGGACGATCAATTTGTGTGGTCATCATTTGATTAAGTGTGACAATTACTTGGTTCCATGTTTTATAATGAATGTTACTAGCGAACAGAAACCACACTAATGAACCATGGTCATTCACCTTCAAGATGGATTTATTTATTTATTTATTTATTTATTTTAATCAGTTTTTAAATATGAGGCACCTCTTACAGCTGGCTTGTAACTCACTAACTCACTCACAATTTTTATACTTGATTAGAGAAGTGCATTGCCCCAGAGACACTTGGTGCATGAGGTAATTCCTGTCAAACTGTAGTGGTGCTTCTTAGCATGTAAGGCATTTATCTGCCTCAGATTGTTTGGTGCTTACATTGTCTATTTGGGATCCTTTTAACCCTAAATAAAATGAAAAAAAGCTCTAAAAGATTCAGTCAGCAGAGTATTCTAAGTGCTCTGAAGTAAATAATATGAATACATAGCATTAAATTCTGAAAATAAAATTCAATTCAATTCAGTTTTATTTATATAGCGCTTTTTACAACCAGGTTGTCACAAAGCAGCTTTACAGAGTCCA
>JBBPCX010000032.1:99377-114561 GCA_037974365.1 Hydrocynus forskahlii
TCTATGTAGACGATCACGAATCGGTCCAACATGTCCCGCAGGACATCATTTACGAACCCTTGGAAAACCGAGGGGGCTGATGCCAAGCCAAAAGGCATTACTAAATATTCATAATGGCCGGAGGCGGTACGAGGTTGTATGCGCTTCGGAGGTCCAGCTTTGTGAAGAAGCGCGCCCCCCGAAGCTGCTCGATAGCTGCTGGGATTAGGGGCAGCGGGTGAGGGTACATCACCGTGATGTCATTAAGCCCACGGTAGTCAATGCATGGCCGGAGACCCCTGTCCTTCTTCTTCACGAAAAAGAAGCTGGCAGAGGCGGGAGAGCGCGATTGCCGGATAAAACCCTGCTCCAGGGCCTCGGCCACGTATTTCTCCATCGCCCGAGTTTCGGGTTCAGACAACGGATATATACGTGACAGAGGAGGGTTTTTTCCTGGGATCAGGTCAATCACGCAGTCCCAGGGTCTGTGCGGAGGAAGACGGGTAGCCCTTGACACAGAGAATACCTCCATGAGGTCAGAATATTGGGAAGGGATATCAACGGGTGCGGTGGAGTGAGGACTTTCAATAGTCGTGGAATGAACGGGGAGTCGTGGAACAGAGCAGGAAACGTGACAAGACGGGGACCAGGAACTGATGCTATGTGATTGCCAGTTAATGTGGGGGTTATGTGTGCGGAGCCAGGGAATCCCTAAAATAATCTGGTGGTGTGACTGGGGCAAAACAATAAACAGCTTGGACCCCGCTCATTGCCTTTTACGGCTGAATTTAATTTTTATAATTATATTTTCAAACTCTTCGGACGTGAACTGAGGCCCCTTTTCACTAACGAAGACCTCTGGTATTCCATAATTATTGAAAAAAACCCTGAGGACTTCAATCGTTTTTGCTGATGAAGTTGAGTCCACCAAGATGACTTTGGGCCACTTGGAGTGGGCGTCAGTAATTACAAAAAACATTCGCCCCCTCAAAGGGACCTGCAAAATCAATGTGAATTCGCTGCCATGGAGCTGGAGGCCAGGGCCATGGGAGTAGAGGTGTTAGACTAGGGCTTTTCTGACAGCACTGACAAGAGACACAAGTCTTCAATATCTCCTCAACCTGCGCGTCAAGACCCAGTCACCATTCATAGCTTCTTTTCACAGCTTTCATCTTTACCATGCCTGTGTGCCCTACATGTAGTTCTTCTAAGGCATGTTTCCATAACTTCGGTGGAACTACTACTCTGTTTCCCCACAGTAAACAACCTTGAAGTACTGTGAGCTCATCTTTTCGTACTACGAATGGTGCCAGGCTATTGTCAGAGTCCTTGGCTGGTGGAAAGTGGCCAGTTTACACCATTTACCTGTGGGAGTCTGGTTTCTCTTCTCACATCAGTACAATGGATCGAGAAACTTTCAATATGATTAATTAGAAAAGTGTCCACTGTGCCATATTTTTCTTTATGCTGCACTGGAAGAGGCAGACACGATAGACCGTCTGCATTGTCATGGTCAGCAGAGCCTCTATATTTAATGGTATAGTCATGTTCTGCTAATAGGAGTGCCCATCATTGCAATCTTGCTATAGTTGTTAATGGCCAGTGATCGTTGAGCAAGGTAAAATGACGGCCATACAGATATGAACTTCAGATATGATTCCCAATGCCTCTCGCTCATTCTGAGCATGAATATGAGGTAGCTGGAGGTAGGCCTGTGACAGGTCCAGTTTGCTGAAACAATGTCCTCCAGACAGTGATGCATACAGATCCACAATGCGAGGTATCGGATAGTGTTCAACACATTAAGCTTGATTTGCAGTTACTTTGAAGTCTCTGCAAATTCTCACGCCACCATTCTTCTCAATTGCAGGCACAATGGGAGTTGCCCAATCACAGAACTGAACTGGGGAGATTACTTCCTGCTGATGTAGATGCTTTATTTTAGCTTCCACTTTCGATCTCAATGCATATGGTACTACGTATGCTTGACAGAACTCCTTGCTGAATACTTCCGTATGAACAGTCTCACTGGCCTTCTGCATGGTTCTCACCGTTTTGATTTCCTGCCATTCTAGCTTGATTCAGCCATTCATGACAGAACCATGGAGGTGACTTTCCTTTTACAACATATCAAGGCAATCTTGCCTTCTGTTTGTTCATTTTCACACATACTTTCAACATTCCCTTTGGTTGAAGTAACTCTCCTTTGTATGTTTTCAGAAAGACATCAGTCTTTCCTAAAGACATATGGGCTCATTTGGCTTCATAAAACTCGCTTGAAATCAAGGATACTTCTTCCCCAGTTTCAAGCTCCATGTCTATCACATAACCTTCAGTCTTTTACATGACTTTCAATCTATCACATAAGTCTGAATCTGACGTAAACTTCTTCTCACTATCAGAAGTGTTGATTTCCTCTTTCTGAATTTTTCTTTTCACTGTATCGTGATGTTTATTTTTGTTCATTTTTATTTGTTTTACAGATTTTTGATCACTCTTTGTATTTCTACACAATCAATTAGTCAATTTGTTTATTACTTGATTAATTATTTATTACTTAGGGGTCTATATCAAAGCAGGATTATTAAGTAATCCAGCGTGAACTACTCGTCCAGCAAGATTGTT
Source organism: Hydrocynus forskahlii (assembly GCA_037974365.1). NCBI lineage: Eukaryota > Metazoa > Chordata > Actinopteri > Characiformes > Alestidae > Hydrocynus > Hydrocynus forskahlii. Next base: position 101,982 of record JBBPCX010000032.1, read on the forward strand.
CAGGAGGAATACAGTAATTAACCTTTATAAAGCTCTTCTTACTTGCACGGTTAAAAGGAGTTTTACTTGGATTGGGGAATTACTTTATGAGCATAGGTGCATATCAGCCATGAAGTGACTTTACCTTAATGAACAAGAAAATAATCCCTGGTCACAATAAGATAACATTTATTAACTAAACGAGACAAACATAAAACACACAAACACAAAATAAAACAAACGTGAGCAATGATGGAATGAGTAAATGATATTGGTAGGATTACTAAAAACAGTTCAAACGTTCCTGAACAGCGAGCACAATAAAACAAATACAATCCAGTAATAAAACAGTTTAGTATGCATATAATTGGCCTTGCATCAAGGTTATCAAAATGAGAAAGTTTTTACTTATGCGCTCAATGGAGGGAACTTGGAGTCTCAGCAGAGATGGAGCAGAGTTTCAGCCGTTGATCTGGGAGTTTAGAGGAGTTGAAGACGTTGTTCAGAGTTGTTCAGAGTTGCAGTGTGGTTCTTGGAGTTTCAGAGTTGTTGGTCTTGAAGTCAGAGATGATGTAGAGCAGAGTGGAGAGTTGGCACTGGTCAACCAAGTGAGATGGAGATTGCAACCATTACCAGCTCTCATTACTGATCAAAATGAGATCAAACGTGGCTAGTCTTTCTTCAGTAGTTTTATAGATACGATTTTCTCTATATAAACTTTTCTCTATATAAACGCAGTACTGGGTTATATAATACCCACATGTAAAGAATTAACTTTGGGGTTACACACAGGATCATCATATAAAACAACTTAGGAAAAAAAGTAATTTTAACACAAACAGAAAAACAGAAATGTAGTTTCCTCTCTTCCTTAGGAATGCTTCAACGCGTGTGTGTGTGTGTGTGTGTGTGTGTGCGCGTGCCTGTGTGTGTGTGTGTCTGCAGGAAGTCTCTGAGTTAAGGAAGGTGACCGCTAGGTCAATCTTGTGTAGTGGAACATCAGCAAACTGACAAAAGATTCTTCACTCAGAACAAAGCCTTTATTTTCTTCTTAAGAAGGAGAGAACGTTCATCTGGATTGGTCCCAGGTTGAAGATTCTCTGGCCCAAGTCTTTTGTACAAGACCTTTTATACCTTAAAAACATTATACACATTATCAAACTAGGCTATATGGGGCCTCCTTGCGTCAGGAACCGCTGTTAATCTTAACTTTACCAACGAAACCCCAGTTGTCTCTCATGTTATGGCTCCGCATGGTATGACCCCATGGCTCAGTGGACTGGAGCAGAGAGATAATGTCAGAACATTTTAATGAAAACATAAGTTTGCACACTTAATGAAAAATCATAAAGCATATAGGTTTTTTACAAAATGACAACTTTTGTAAAGTTAAGTCCCCTGCCCTAATGGCTCTAGGACTGGTTATACAATGGTAGTGATTAGTTGCTTGAACATTCCACTATTATGAGTGTTACATAAAAAGAATCATCAACCATATATGAATCAACAAGTGAATATACTGATTTGCCTTAGAATATAAGTGAATATGTAGATTATTTCCCTTACACTTGATACTGGTGCTATAAACACAAGTTCCATTGTTAAATCCGAAACTGGTGGTTGTAAAATGTCCCGTCAGCACTGATACATTCCAGGCTCCTGCATCTCAACAGAGGTCTCTCTCTCTCTGGTTTAGTTAGCTTCTTCCTGGCATTTTGTGCGGTTTGTGACCATTTCAACCCTACATATGTCAACCATTGCTCCGTGGATTCATCAAAGGTATCCATATGTCAGAAGTGCAGCCATTCTCGCTTCTCTTATGACTCCATCTAGGGGCTCAACAGCTTTGTGCTCGTCGTCCGAGGTCATGAGTGGGTTCTGATACTTGTCGCCAGTTTGTTATGTTCTTTCTATCTCTTTACGGTCATTCCACATCAATAAGTCCCAAACACAGCTGCAGTCTTAAGTGCTCTATTTCCACACTGATTTATTAATCCAAGAACAACTCAGTACATGTTCCCTACCAGTGTGGAGTAATAAACATAGAATTACCAATATATCACAGTTTGCCGTATTGGGTAGTACTTACCAGAAGTCCAAGGAAATACAGCCAGTGAACTGACAACAGGGTCATGGATCCCAAATGTGTGGGGTGGGAAAGAAGGCTAGCCTGTATGTTCTAATACTACTGTAGCACAAATTGCTGAGCAGTTCATGCTGGCTTTTACAAAAAGTCAGAACACACAGTGCATTGCAACTGCATAGCCACAGAGCACCTAAATTAAAGCATGATATGTAACATGGTATTTGTCACTGTTGGTGTTTGTTCAGGTTTCAAAGCACATTCAAAAGTTATTTAGCAAAAGGTAAAATGTGTTGTGCCCCATGCTCCCGTATCACTTCAATTTAAGAATAAAAGAGACACTCTTAAAAGCTCTGGAGCATACTGTCAAGCAGAGTCAATAGTGGAAGACGCTTGGAGAGGAAATGCTCTCAACAGGGCAGTGTTGTATTAAATCAGAGAAGAAAGGTGCATGTTTACCTGTAAGTATCTCTCAGCACTCCCATTTGTTTCAGTGTATTCTTCACTGTTTGCCTTGGCCCACCCAGACCCAGTATTCCTGAGACATTCAGTTGGCAGACTTTGATCAGCTTTTGGGCTTGGTTTTTGGTGTTTATCTTGTACCTTACATTGTACTTTACGGCAGCTGCTTGTTGTCAATAGATACTTGCACATTTCTACACATCAAAGAAAGATAGTCGCACAACTAGAGCGACCTCTTAAGACACTTAAACATAGTAAAGTTTTCAGGAATGACATGTTTTATAACATAAGAAGTCACATTCGAAGCAACTTAAAAGGCTTTTCTGTTCTTGCTTTTTTCTCTAGAAGGCATGGACTTACACATCCAGCTCAGCTGCCCTCTTTATGTCTTTCCCTCCCTCCCATGGCACATTTGATTTCTTCTCAACTGCTGGAGCTATGATCACCTCGGGTCAACGTCTAAAACTCTCATATATCAAAATATATCATAATTGACTCAATTTGTGAGGCCTCCTGAGGTGTCTGCTGCTTGCCGTTCTTGATGGCTGCCAAAAGCAAAACAATTTCTAAAAGTACATGACTTGAATTCTAGACATGTTCCTATCTTCTGTGGTGAATAGCCTTTGTTTTGCTCTTCAGTAGCTTGTCCGCTTGCTTTTGCGTTGCTCTTTTTGGTTTTGTTTCTCAGATTTCCTGTTTCTCACCTGCAGGATTTCTTCTCACTCCTTTTTTCAGCAATCTCACCTCTATTTATCACCCTTCTAGCTGCGGACTAAAATAAATGATTGCGTCAAATCCATGGTCTTTTAGAAGCTTTGATGGTGGAAGGGTGTCATTGAAGCATTGAGGGGCTCACTATAGAATGGCATTATCGCGAGGCCTGCACTGTTTACAGGATCCTGAGGGAAGCAGGAGGAGAGATGAAGCACTTTCATTTCTAGTCTCACTGTGCTTCTATAACAAATCCTCACTTCCAGAATGGATACCTGTCAGAGAGAGACTGAGAGACAGACAGACACAGATACAGAGAGAAAGAAGGCAGAAGCTGACAATTACAAATCACACGCTTGATAGCTGGCAGGCAGTATAGGTAGGGCTCACTTATGTTTGTGTTGTGTGTTGTAATACAGTGTAATACAGACAGTCTGTAAATGGAGCAAGCTCATGTTTTGCATTGTTCTATTATTTCTCCAATGTCCTCCCTTTTTTCATTGTTTTTTTGTTTGTTTATCCTTTAGTATTCAGTCCTTATGATTACTGCATATTTCTTCATCTCCAGTGGATGAAGGCTTATTTTGTACCATATTTTGACATTAAGGTTTCCAGCCACTAAATCCGTCTAAAGATCAAATCAATAAATAAATCCTTAATTATGATAACAGTTTGTGAATTGAGGGATTTCAGGAAACGAAAAATTAACATAATAAATGGAGCGAACTTAAAAGGATTTACTTTTTTCCATCCGATTAGCACACCATAGATGGGGACTAGTAATTATGCTCAGTCCATATGTGTAATGGATTTGCACCCTTTCTGTACAAAAATTAATTGAATTGTGCATATACTATGCACTGTTTTTTTTCTGTTCACGCTGTTTATAATGACTTGTTACAAATGTCCACCATTGTTTTTGTCCTACACATAGTTAACCATACCCAACTGACCCCTTGCATGATACTGACACACACAAAGCTTGAACAGATTGTATGGAATCATTAAAAAAGAACTATCGATTCAGCTAATAACATTGAGGAAACTTTTTTTTATTGTACATGCATTTGTTTCATGGTCTCTGCCTTTTTTTCCAATAACACCACTTCAATTTGAGTATTATTCTTGTAAATCAAAGCCAACAGTTTGCCTGTTTTGTCACCGCAAGCGTATAACTTTCAAACTGTGCAACTCATTTGCTTTTATTCTTATTGAAAGCAGAAAATGCTGAGCTGGAGTGCTGCTTTTGTTTTTTGTTCTGCTGAACAAAATACCATTACTTTTTTTGTTTATTGCCTTTCATTCAATCTGAGGTGCAAATGTGAATTCAAACATAATTTCTAACTAACTGTGATGTCATTTTAAATGAGGCAGTTAAGTGAACCTAGCTGTGAAATCGGAATATTAAAGGGGGCAGGGGAGATTCACTGAGCATAGATCTGCTTGTTAGTGTAATGATTTTTTGCACAATGCTTAGTTCGATAATCAGTGGCTGTAATCTGGTGCAAGTGGAGTCTTCTGTTTATCGTCGTCTTGGATTGTCTTCTTGGATTATCCAAGCACATCATCCTCCACTGCCCTGCTTTCTGCACACTAATGTACAGTCTCTGGAAAATAAACTGGACGACCTGAGAGCGAGAGTGGCTTACCAACGGGACATGAGGAACTGCAACATCTTGTGTTTCACCGAGACATGGCTGACCCCCCTCATACTGGACCAAGTGGTGACTCCGTCAGCCTTTTTCTTTGTGTTTCGCATGGACAGGACAACGGATACTAACAAAACCAAAGGCGGGGAGTATGCTTCATGGTGAACACTAAATGGTGCGAGGCAAAGAGCATCTCAGACTTCAACTCTGTTATTACCACGGCGGTCTACATTTCACTTCATGCGAACACAAGTACGGCGCTGTCTGAACATACATGATGTGCTTGGTGCAACACAACATAAACACCCGGGCACGACCAACCAGGGGCGCCAACACACATGACCAACCAGGGGTGCAAACACGTTGGACCACTGTTACATGCTGTACAAGCAAGGCTACAAGGCGGTTTTGCAGCCGGCTTTCGAAAAAATCAGCCTATTCTACCATTTTCCTCATGCTGGAATATAAACAAAAGTTTCAGAAGCCACGCTACAAGATGCACTCGATGATGTAGAATGGGACATGTTCGGGTCATGTGCAGATGACATCAGTGAGTTTGCGGTGGTTAGCTTTGTTAGCATGCTTGCTGACAACATCGTTTCCATGGCAACAGTGAAGGCTTTCCCCAACCAGAAACCAGGGGTTGACGGAGGCATCAGGAAGGCAGTGAACGCCCACACCGCCGCTTACAACACTGGACTGAACACTGTCAACATGAGCGCATGCAAAGAGGAGTTGTACTGTGTCCAGCACGCGGTGAAGGAAGCGAATCGAGTCACACTTCCAACTGAGCAACACACGCCGAATGTGCAGTGGACTGCACACTATCACGGATTTTAAAGTTAAGAACACCGCATCCTCACATGCTGACACTGATTTTGCCGATGACCTAAATGTGTTCTTCGCCCGCTTTGAGGAGTTATGCTAACGCTAGCCATGAGCTGAGTGAGCACGGTGATGTCATCAGAATCGTGGAGCAGGACGTGTGCAGGGACCTAGAGTGGGTCAATGCACAGAAAGCGCCAGGACCGGACGGCATCACTGGGCGCCGGCTGCACTGATCAGCTGACCGGAGTCTTCACCACCGTCTTTGGCTCAAGCTGTGCTTCAAGAGATCCACCATCGTGCCTGAATGCTGACTTCTCTTTATTCATCCGGTCACTTTCTTGTTCAGGTCTCACACAAGACAGCTCCTCCTGCCCCCACCAAGCCCTTAACATTCTTGAGCACATACATACACTAAACAATTCATTAATGCAAGGAAAACTTTCAGCTGGTTCAAATCCCTGCATTAAGACAGAAAGGAATAAAGAGATGTATGTTGCTTGGCATTTAATAGTTGCTTGAGGGTGACCTTCTGTTTCTTTTAATGTTCAATTTGCCTTTGTTTGCCCAAGTATAAAGATGAATGAAAACCTTTCTGACTTCTCTATCTACAAATCAGAATAGAAAATGGCCACATCCAACAAATGCCTGCATATAATATTGACACTCTCACATTAGATGATTTGGTATTTTGTGTAGTGCATCTCTCTTTTTGATGTGTGGTATTAATTCTAGGCAGTTTGTAGAGAGGAGAAATGGGATAGGGCTTAATGGAATGGTTCTCCTCTGTCATCTGGCCAGGGGAATAATTTCCCTTCCCAGTAACCTGGATTTGAGCACCGGAGCCCACAAGCACATTGCCATCTCTGTAAATCTGACAGTAGAATGGTTGTGCTTATTCTGTATCTCATTCTATAGAACAGTGAGGCCTAGGACCTTCCTGCGAGGCCTAGGACCTTCCTGATATTTGTACTCCACTCACAGAGACTGCAGGGAGGTAGGGCCATGCTATGTACCTCTGTTAAGCGTATTCCAGAGTAACGATGCAGAAGAGTTAATACTTGTAAGTAATAATATAACAGTATAAATATTTTCAGCCTGAGGAAATGATAAGTGTGTGCTTTTGGAGAATATGTGGACATTTTGACTTATAAGGAGGACAGCAAACTTTGAGTGTGTGTGTGTTTTTTTTCTTCTTACACAAAATGAACATTTGAAAGATATTAATATGGCTGTGATATTCCTCAGTAAACCTTTTTTTGCTATTAATGTTAATATCCCAGAAGGATGTATGCTACCCAAGCCTTCATTAGGGCGCAGTTATTGCTGAAAAAACAGAATGTGACCCACAATCAGTCTGTATATTTTTAGAGGACATCAAAAAAGGCAGCGACAAATTGTTCCAATTAACAGTTTTATTTTTACTGCACTGAGTCGCTGTGGCATGTCACAAGTGATTTCACTTGAAATCACAGATCTGTTCCATTGAGTTTCTTAGCTCATTGTCTGAACTGAATAGTGATGTACAGGTGGTATTGAATGCTCAGTCACTTAGATTAGTTTTAAGGCTTAAACCTAAGAGTGAGTTGCAAGTGTAAGGATTGAGAATTTTTTTTTTTAAATGTTTGCCATTTGAAGTGATGTGGGTCTGCTTGCTGGTGTAACTAGAGTGCACATGTAGCAATTATTCACTGTAAGGGAACCCATCACAGAGAACTCTAACTACTCATCACTATCTACATGATAAAGCAGATGTCCAACAGATGGTAAATCATGTGTCAGTTTTCCACTGAGAGCATCCAAGTCACAAGTGTGGCATAATTGGAACTTGAATTTGATTTTCAGTGGTAGAGTTTGAAATAAATGTCACTCTCCCTCAGATGATGGGACCGTGCGGTACAAATTGGCTTGGTCAGGTTCGGACTTCTCAAATATTGGAACAAGCCCAGCTTGGGTTTAGATATCATGTTGGGTTTCTGTGCAGACGTAAACCTTTTAGGATGTTGTTCAGTGGCATTGATAATAAATTAATTAAAGTGGAGCTTAAACTTCAGCTGACAATACATATGTGTTTCAAATGCATCCTTATACTTTAGGGCTGTGGAGGTTTTTTTGGTGGTCAGGTCTTGGTCAACCACAAATAAAACTACATTTGAGTTCTTTTTTAATAACCAGAGATCTTATAATGTTCAGAACAGACATAATGACAGATCAATTTCACGTCCTGCCTAAATTAAATCAGTGCTGTTTTTGACATGACAGTCTTTTTGTTATTGTAACAAATTTACTTGCAAAAAAGTTACTAAAGTAAGAGTAAGAACTTTTTACTTTACTTGAACCCTGCTCCATAACACTGATTTACATTTTACATAGCTCATTTTATGTAACATCATTACATCTGTCACAATATTTAGTGTTAATGGTAACATGACACTACTGCTTCATGTCTACTATTCTTCACAACTCATGACAGCATATGACATCTGCCATGGAACTTTTGCCATTAACCTGTTGTCTTCTTTTAACAGTGTCTGCCCAGATCCTCAAAGCCAGTTTGGACACAATGGAGCGCCACATCCAGAGGCTGGAGAACGACATCCAGAACTTCCCCAAGACAGATGACAAGCAGGATAAGTTTGTGGAAAAAATGTCCATATCCTTTACATGTGTTCTTATACTCTAAATTAAAAGAGCCCCATGTAAATGAGTGTATGACTTTTTCCAATAGTAGGTCATGGCGTGGAGGTCCCCGTGTCCCTGTGGGCTATGGAATGCATAGAGTGCTTTTTGGTGAGAACTTTATCTGATGAGTCCACCCACAGAGGGAGTCACCAAATGCTGTGTTCATCTCCTGGCCTCTCTCTCCCAAACTTTTGGAGGCCTATCAGCTCTTAAGGCTCGTCTCCCATTTCGATAACAGTACTTTCACGCCACTGCAAGCACACCCAACCCACTAATTCAATTAGTAATGCCCCTGCTATTCCAAGAGTCTATTTTAATGAGTATGGAGTTCTGACAAGACAGATTTGGGTTTTCCTTACTGACATGCAAATGTTTATGTATTTTAATCGAAACCTGGCATGGGACCACATGGTCCTGGGAGGTTAGCTCTTCTAGCTCGTTTTCAGTTCTGAGTGACAGGCTGACTTCATCTTTTGCCAGTGATACCGACTATGCCTCACTGATTTTATTAGCAGTGGGAATCATTAATCAGTGATTTATCAAGTCAAAAAGACTTCCCATATGTTCCCTGAGAGCATGAGAGACAGCAGTTAACCTTATTTTAGCTTTTTGTTCATGAGCTCAAAGTGAAGATTTATGGAGGCTTACACTGCAGTTTAGGTGGCATAAGAATAATAGCATCTGCACACATTAACAATCTGCTCCAAGTTTAAGAGGGGTACTTGGAGTTGTGTCGTTTTGGAGTACAGGGGCTTTAACATCTGCTGGTTGGGGCACATCCACAGAGAAATTTTGTCCACCGTCTGAGTGTCACTATTGATTAGTAGAGCCCTAAAGGGGGTTGGACTGGAGTGAGGGGAAATGAAGAGGTAGATATACTGTGGCAGTGTCTGGGCATGCCGCATCTCTGAGGGATTGTAAAAGTAGTCTCAAACTCAGAAGTGAACTTGATAGCGACATCTTGCTCCAATCTCACCTGATCTTTCGTTAGAGGCACACAGACTGAGCAGAACCGCATCCAGCTGTGTCTGTTTGGTGTTCTGAGTGGTTGAATTTAAGGGTGAGTGGGAAAGTGAAAGAATGCTGTATGACCTTCATTGTGCACAAGTTTTTTTCTCCTTCTTCCTTTTTTATATTTATATAGTTTCTAGAGACATCAGGGCTGCACAGCTACATTTGCTTTTTTACAGATAACAGTGGACATTAGGGCTGCCACAAATGATTATTTTGATAGTCGACTAGTCACCAATTATTTTTGCAATTAGTCGACTAATCAGATCATGTGTACATTGGACGTAAATGCACAGCTTATCGCACCAGCATGCAGCTGCTCTTATATAACCATCATTATCTTACAGCTTGAAGTGTTTAAGGTATGTGCCAACTAAAAATTAAGACAAGATGGTGGCTTATTAAATTTCTAATGAAATTTGCAGCTTGTAGCAGCAAACAATTCTTTAACTGTAGCATGATCTGCTGCAGTAAATTTACAGTCCACGTATTATTTGGACCCATTTACTCCTGCAATATTATTGTTGCTAAGTTTGTGCTAAAAACAAAAATATGAAACACTTTGGAATCCAAATATGTTAAGTTAAATTTACACAAATGTCAGAGCATGCCACAATCACCAGAATCCCTCAGTTTACCCTCAGACTCCAGGGGGTTAAATTGAATAGGAGAGGAGCGGAGTACAGAATCAAGTGAGGTAACGTTAGGCACCTGAAACTAAGAAATTATCCACAAAAATAAAGTTTTGGTTGCACTGAAATATAACAAAAGTGCATATCGTGCTCAGTGCTCACAACTATATTCAACTTTGCTACACTCTGACTGTATGTAGTCCCAAATCTACACAAGACTCTTGTTCATAGCCAGGAAAGTTAGCTTTTCTACACGTCCTGCTGCGAGAAGATACGCTCCACTCTGTGTTTCCTATTCAAACAGGACATCGCTGTTATAACGTTACAGCAAACACATAACATATGTGTGCTAAGGAAAATGAAATCATCATTGTTAATGTTAACGTTTACGGCTACCAATATAAGTAGCTCACTGTTAATGCTAATGTTAGCAGCTAACTAGTCAATTAGCTTACCGAGACGACTGTCCCACTTCGTCGTCAGAAATTGAATCAGCCGCAGCGTGCTTCCTTTTCAGATGCTTGTGCATCACCGTCGTACTGCCATGGAAGGCAAGTTCCATTTTGCATTGCAGGTTCTTCTCTTTTATTTTCTTAAAATGCTCCCAAACTTTCGAGCTCCGTTGCCGGGTAGCCATACCAGAGACGGTCTTACAAAGCTTAAAAAAAAAACAGACCAAAAATAGTCGACAGAATTGTGACTAGTCGACCAATTGTTGCAGCCCCAGTGGACATTGCCATCTAGCTAAAGCAGGCCATGAGCTCTTTCACTTAGCTATGCCATTTGAAATAGGTTAGGTGAGCGGGTGATTGAATTTGTGGAGTGCTGCATGGGAGGTGGGGGTTGGCAGGGGTTGCTGTGATGAGCACTTTGCCATAACAACTGCCTTGATAGTCTTTCGCCCAACATGAAGTGACATGGAACAAATGCAATGAGTTAGCTGAAGTGGTTCTAATTTTTGGATGTTCACAGTCAGATTGTTTGCCTGTAGCCACTTCACTAAAACACATTCCTCCAGGTGTGAGCTTAGACTGAACAGCTTCTGTGTTACCCACTTTATTTATTTATTTATTTATTTTAACTAGAGCACTGAAAACTGTGCAATGTAATTTAGCCTGAAATCACACTCCTCCTTCTCATTTTTTCCCTCTCTTATGCTTCAGGGAAAAACTACACAATGCTGTTGTGGAAAAAAACAATCACATGCAGACTGCTTGCTTCTTTTCAGTTCTCATACCAGCTAATACATCAAATTTAGAGTCCTGCCTAAAAGGTAGCATTGAAGAATTGAGGAGTCTAAAGCGGATTTTATGAGCTTAAATTCTGAAAAATGAAAGAAAGAAAAATCAAGGCAAAAAGCATGGTTTGTGTAAGCAATCCTGGTTTATTTGGGTGTCAGCACCATAAAGGGGACATGTTATACCTCTTTTTAAACAAGTTATAATAGGTCTATGGGCTATACAAAAAAGTTCTTTGCACAAAATCACCCCCACATAAAGAGATCTCACCAGCTCTATTCTTGACAGTTTCAGTTCCTTTCAAAATAAGCAGTTTAAGGGCTCTGTCTCTTTAATGCAAATCGCTGTTGCTGGCCACGCCCCACCCATCCCATGCTTATACTGCGTGTTTACCACATGTGAAAATGGCAGAAAATGTAGTGCTATCTAAGCCAATATGTTCGACCCCGAGTCGGACCCAGAGCAAGGTGAACACAACACTTCATGTGTGACTTGCCTTTGCCTGTAGCCATAGCGCTTATGCATGCTCGTAAAACCAGCAGACAAAAATTGCGGCTCTTTGAGGGGTGGTTGAGGTGTGGTTCTATGCAAATTTCCTTATCCAGACGTCAGGATATAGCAGCCGTCCAAACGGCTCATAGAAACATATGATTCCTGACACCAAAATCTTTCAATTGACTCAGAAAATGGATGAATGTTTTTTTTTTCACGCTTGGAGTGTTTATAGGAGCAACAGAGACCCAAATGGAAATACAAAAGTATGCAGAAAGTGAATTTTGCGTAATATGTCCCCTTTAATAACACACATAGCCCTAGTGGTGACATTTGTGATGTTAAATATCTCCATATGTTAAATATGTAATTAGATTCATACAAAGAATGGCAGAGAGAGAGAACCAGGAGAACCAGTACAGATTTGTTTTTCGGGGCAATATTAATGGTGAATGATCAGTTCTTTAAATATTTTGATTAGAATCAAAAGCAACAGCATGTTGACAGGAGCAGCGTGTGGGTTAGTGCTGTTCCTATGGTGGATGAATGTGTGTGTGTGTGTGTGTGTGTGTGTGTGTGTGTGTATGTGCGTGTGTGTGTGTACACTAGCATTAAGAAGTTTGAAGTAACATGTCATTAATTATTCAAAAAACATTGTAAATACTACTTCGTTGGTATACACATTCATGGGAGCGCAAAGATGGGTGGTGTGCCTAATTGTAAGTGGTGGGCCATTCTACCCCTAAATGCCAGGGCCGTTTTTTTGTCCCAGTCCGCCCCTGATATAAACATAATTATGTGTACGTTTATATCAGG